>OY769910.1:21506288-21769586 GCA_963669185.1 Dyspetes luteomarginatus
GTCGCTGCAATTTTTTTTATTTTTTTGCGTTACTTCTCGAGGCTCCAACAGAACCCGAAACTGTACCAATGGTTTTTATACTCGTGCACGACTGATAAACTTGCCGGACGACCGCAAACTCCACTGTGCCAGAATTTACCTGGTACGAGGCAGAGTGAAAATTCCCAACGTCTCTGAGAATTTTTTTTAAAGAACGCGGCGCTAGCCTTACCCTCAATGGTCGTTTAAGTGAGCGTATTTTCCGCCCACTGAAAATTCTTATTAGAATAAATTTTTTGATTAATTAAAATAACTTGTCGCGCATAAATTATCACACGTAATTATTTAAATAAAGGAAAAACTTTTTACATGTAAATAAATTTAAACGATCAATAATAATCTTTTAACTTTATTTTCAAAAAAAAATAAAGAGCTCTCATGAGAAGAAATTCACGAGTTAAATTTTCCATTTATAAGCTTTGATAGAGTTGCCCCGCACGCAGATCACGTAGTAAATCAACCAAATAACGCTTTAATTAAACTCGCTCTCGAAATTCGTGAGGCAAAAAAACATTTTTTTTTTTCAATGCATACGTGAATAAAAAAAAAAAAAAAAAGAAACGCGAAAAATGTAAATTGTGCAATTGGGACACTCTCGCTCGAGAGCATATCCGACTAGCATTCAACCGATTTC
This sequence comes from Dyspetes luteomarginatus, assembly GCA_963669185.1. Classification (NCBI taxonomy): domain Eukaryota; kingdom Metazoa; phylum Arthropoda; class Insecta; order Hymenoptera; family Ichneumonidae; genus Dyspetes; species Dyspetes luteomarginatus. Next base: position 21,506,962 of record OY769910.1, read on the forward strand.
ATAACTTGCCATCTCCATCTTCGATCTCGTTGGTATTATCAGTGGAAAGCCAGCAGGGAAATCGGTGATCCGCAAATCGGAACCATGTAGATTTTCCATTATCGGGCTGCGTCAAAATCGACCTCTCTCTCTCTCTCTCTCTCTCTCTCTCTCTCTCGCCCCAACACTACTGCACGCGGTAAGAGAATATTTTTACTGAAAACATTTGGTCTCTCGGCGCAGTCTCTATATTCGTCGGTTAGCTGGCACTGCTTGTTCGAAAAAAATTCGAATTTTTCGAAGCGAAGCTTTTTACCACCCCCTTTTTTAATAATGAATGTTGAAAAGGGGGTAGTATCGAGATTTTAATTATCCCTCTATGAAAATGAAAATCTATAAAGAAATAAATACTCTCTTGAATTATAAATAATTTTATGATTAATTTTATTCCCTCCATACACACTTGCCCACCTATCGAATAGTCAATATTGATGAGAAAAGATAAAACAATTTCAAGATTTATTATTTATATTGGCAGCGGAATAACGAAATTAATGAATGATGAGAAAAGGGAATGAAAGGCGAGGAGGTCTATGAACTTTGACACTAATCAAAATTCGTAGGTCACGATATTGGATATTACACACACACACACACACACACACATATATATATATATATATATATATATGTCAGAGCTGTACTTGTGTATATAGCGAGGCATCTTTTTCACCCTCGAAGCTAAGAAGCAGGGGGCTTGATGAGTTAGAAGAACGCGAGCAAAGAAGAATTGTAGCGAAAAGCAAAAGACAAGGATGAAGAAAGAGAAGAGAGAGAAATAAAATGAAAGGTGAAAGAGAAAGAAAGATAGAGAAGGTAATAACGGAAATTCTCGAGGCGTAAGCGCCTTAGGGGCCTTCTGTTGCTGTTGCGTTTGCGGACGATGAAGGCGTGGAAATGGTCTCTGAAACTCGACAGATTTGTCCGGGTTTTCGTATGGTACAAGGGCGATAGAGGTGAGAGCCAGCGAGAACGAAACACAGAGAGAGAGAGAGCGCCAGCGAGAACGAAACAGAGAGAGAGAGAGAGAGGAAGAGAGAGAGATAAACGACGACGTTAAATGCGAGTACAGTTCACAGGCTATGAAGGCACCCAAGAGACCAAATAGAGAAATACCGTGTGCAGTCCTCTCTCTGGTGTCGTCTCTGCGTCGATTACAGGCGAGAGTTAATTTTCGGCAGAGAGAAAACGCGCGGATTTTCGCCCACCTTGGCAGACTTTGCTTGCTGCAGTCAGCAACGAGGGGGAATGAGGGTGAAAAGCACCCTCTCTCTCTCTCATCCTGTGCATTCCCTTCGTTTCTCATCAACTTGTTACTATTTTACTCGACAAACCACTAAAACCAAAAGCAGCGTCGTAACACACCCAGAGGGCACAGAGGTCAAAATCGTGCAGTCGCCGCCGCCACCGCCGCCGCCGATGGCTTATCAAACTTTTACTAATTAACACGGAATTATAGGCTTCGCATGATTCTCATCCACTAGAACTCACCAGATACTAACCCAGTTTCAGAGAGAGAGAGTGAGAAAAGTTTCGTAACGCGAATGGCGTTTACACGTCATGTGCAATAATACGATAGCGTGTTAAATAATAATAATAATAATAGCTTTTTCCCTTTTTTTTTTAATGCAATTTTACAGGGAGCAAAAAATATCTTTGAAAAACTTTTTTTTTCCTTCTTCAAACGAAGACAAAAAAAATCTAATTTTGTTCTTGCGTAACTCCCATTGCGGAATAACTCACGAAAAATTGTCTCACGCTAAACGTGTTTTTTTTTTTTTTTTTTTTTACCATCGATAGCCTCAAATATTCTCACGATCTTTATGAGAAATGCTCGATCGTATCGTTATTCTAATTTTCAATGTTTCAATAATATTCTATTTGAGAAAAAAAAGGGCGAAAATAAAATTATTACTATACGCTATATATATATATATAGCAATAATCGTTTGGAGTTGGCCGACTATAACGAGTTTTCCTTGAGAAATAATCGATGGTTAATGGACAAAGTTGTCATCAGAGTTTGAGTATTCCGGAGATATTACTTGGAAAACTATCGACATTTGTTCCACTTAGTTCTCAATAGGAATAAGACGAGAGACAACGAGCTAACTGTAGAGATAAACTTACAAATATAATTACGCGATAACGCGTTTATCTGCCACAACGTTTTTTGGTTGCAGAAAACAACAAAAGTTTGACACGTGAGAACAAAAAAAAAAATGACTGGTTCGAAATTGTGTATAGGAACGAGGAATTTAAACTAAAATTTATTTTAGTGAAATATCGAGTTCGTTAACTAAAATTGCAGCAATTTTATCAGCAATAATGACATTTTCGTCCTATAAATGCTCGCACGAGTGACAATTTTTTTTTCTAATTTTCCTCAAGTCCCCACGCACACACGATCGATTCTATATATATATATATAGGTTAGGAGCGTACGTGTGCTCATCACCAGTTCTCCTGCAGACACAACAGCATCCTCTTCCCATCAGTCGGTGTCTCTCGATTGGTTAAATGCTGTAGGTCGATTTTCAATGACCGCAGAACTGGGCAATGACATTACCAGAGTGATCCATCACGCTCGCTGGTGTCTATCAGATTGCTGAACGTCCCTTCCGGCTTCCTCGACATCCTGTGTGTCTCTATTCCCATCTCGATTCTCGATGTGACCAATAATTCTGTCCGGTTTTTTTTGTACACACACACACACACACACGTGCCCTTTCCAACTTTTTACTCCCTCGCATTCGTCTCTACTAATCGAGATCTCTTTTCGTATCTGATAAACCGAAACTTTTTCCTCAATTATCTTTTTTTAATGATTTTCTTTTCATTTTCGAATTTGAGCTAAAAATATATTTTTCATAAGAAATTTTTTTTGATCGTTGCGAAGAATCAACGACAAAAAGAATAATTATATATTAATTATTATATTACGCGTTATTTGTTTAGATTTTTTTTTTTCCGGGATTTTCCCTACAGCTGGAAGATGCTCCGATAATTAATAAATTCTTCGTAATTTTACGTGCGCACATAGAGTTTTCTATGATATTCAAATAATTTTGCATAAAAAGGACTTTTGTTTTTTTTTTTATCCAGTGACGTAGCCCGTCGAAAAAATAAGGAAAAAATATTCAATAGATATTTATTCTTCATATTAAATGAAATTTTTGGACCAGCACATGGACACAGTTGGGGAGTAAAAGATAATCCACTCTCATTCACCAGTTAAATCAAATGGGGGCGTGTCAAGCTCCTCAATCATTCCGCTCGAGTATTTAATAAAAAAAAAAAAAAAAAAACAACAACATTGCAAAACATGGTTGACATGAAAAATTTTTAATCCACCCGGACAATTTTGTAATTTCTGGGGAAAAAAAAAAAAAAAAAAACCAACAATGAGTGGAATTACTGATAATCCACAGGGAACATCTACTCTGTCTGTCGTGTATTTTAGATATCTCGCCCCAAAAATGTGCAAATAAATTCCATCATCGATAAAATACGATAATAAAAATTACGTATTGAAAATTATTAAATTTTCCATTAGATAATTAATAGATAAAAAATAATCTCAACATTTGTTATTATCTTATATATTTTTTTTTGACACAAGAAATTTGCAATTTTTGGGAAAATTCATCGAGCCTAGAGCAAAATGGCCGACAATATTTAATAAATGGCTAGCGAGCACTTTTGCCAAATTATTAGGGGCAAGTACTAGAAAAAAAAAAAATAGTTACAGCATATTTTGCAATCCAGGCCGAAAAAAAAAATCCCACCACTGTTACTCGATTAAATTCAGTGAGTAAAAAAAAAAAAAAGCTTTCACCTCTATTATCTACATGGGGCGGGGGGGGGACCCTTTTACTGTACGTATTATATTCCTGACACGAATTGATGCGTGTGCCGCATGGTGGATGAATTTACCAAATATTGAACGGGTGGCGGGAAAGCGTTCGGGAACCCCGGAAATTGGCATATAAATGCAAATACGTAATATGTATTTACCCATCAAACTCAGAATTTAACGGGCTAATAGATTTTTTCCATTGGAAGAATAACTCACATTTTATTTATTTGCCACTGATTTCATGCTTGCAATAATAATATATTGTTGCTAAAAATGATATGATAATAGAGCTTTCTCCTAATGTAAATATTAACGATCCACAATTTTTTTTCTTCACCTCTATACTCTCATTCTATATTTAATAAATAATTTACATTTGACCGCATGGCTATAATTTTATATCAAGATTTTTTTTTTTTTTTACTTAAACGTTTGCTATACACTCGCAACAAAATCTTATTATGTGAGAATAACTTTTATGAGTGATAATGCCTGCGGCTGATGTAACGGACATTTAACGCAATTTTCGACGTTTCGTTGGCGCCAAAACTTATTTTTTTTCCTCGATCAAGTTACAGCCCGTAATTAAAGGGGGCAAAAGGTTTCATGGTCATAAGAGAATGAGGAATTTGAAGGTTCGTATTACTCCGCGATAGCGGATAATATAAATAATACATATATATATATATATATATGTGTGTGTGTGTTATTTGTGGAACGGCAAAAATGCGGGGAGAAAAGTTATACGAAACTCGGTGAACGTGCCAAAAGTACTAAATACTTCTCGATATATATGTGGAGTTTTCTTTCTATATATGTATATAGGCTATAGGGTCAGCAGCCAAAGCGAGAGCGATGATGACATTATTGCGAGGCTTCTGGAATGGACTTTGACGAATGCGCAAAATTTACGAGAAATGTGTGCGTATACTCGAGCAAAAGCTGTACGGCCCATAATGGCTCATGTAGGTCTTATATGGGGTGGGATAGGGGGGGGGGGGGGCTAAGGAACATACCGCATCGTTAAGGGGGCAAAGAAAGGGGATTCTGGCTACAGAGCTATGTGCAGCCAATAACTATATAAGGGTTGCCAATTTTTGTTTGTTTTTTTTTCTCATTGATGATTTACCACTCGAATAAAATCTTTAGCGTTTGTCGATTTTTTTTTTTTTTTTTTGTTATTTTTTACACCTTCTTATCCTCCAGTTATATGTATCTATGACGAGGCAAAAAAAGCCTATAAAAGATAACTTATTTTTTTTTGGCTTTGGGAAATTGGCTCGGGTCATATTTTGTCCCCCAGTTGACCTTTCCAGGGTTAACCCTGTAATAATTGCGTTTGAGGAACGTATACATCAACGATTAGGTACATTTGGTCGAAAATTAAAGTAGGAAAATATATCCGAGCAGTTTGTATCGATCGATTTTTATTTTGAAAAAAAATTATTCCTTGCGAATGATAAATATAAGAAATTAGATAAATATTATTCATCTCATATCCCGAGGATATTTGAGATCGCAGCCCTTAACCCTTCAACACCTTATCCTCCAGTTATATGTATCTATGACGAGGCAAAAAAAGCCTATAAAGGATAACTTATTTTTTTTGGCTTTGGGAAATTGGCTCGGGTCATATTTTGTCCCCCAGTTGACCTTTCTAGGGTTAACCCTGTAATAATTGCGTTTGAGGAACGTATACATCAACGATTAGGTACATTTGGTCGAAAATGAAGGGGAGAAAAATATATCGTAGCAACTTGTAGAGTTTCGAGGGCCACGTAGAATATGATCGATTGACTTTTGTTGGTGCAATTGCTGCCTCCGCTGCTGCTGCTGCTGCTGCTGCTGCTGCTGCTGCTGCTGGCGCTGTCGCTGCCGCTGCCGTTACGGCTGCTGTTGGGAATTGTACTATCGATCGTTGACGAACGATTTGCCGAGTGTATACTCCCTGCACAGCCCCGCGTGCTTCCTCCGCGCCAACACATGTCAAGTTATTTACGAGCTTCGCATTACTCTCTGTCCGATTTACTATATTTTTCTCTTACGTGGATCGACTGGAGTAATTCTTAAAAATTTTAATCCCTTCGCACACTATATATATATATATATATATATATATAGTCGTTCACATTGCACGACAAATAATTATTATTTTTTTTCTCCAAGTAATAAAGCGTAATAAATTAATTCGAGTACATTGACAAAAGTTCAATTATTCTATCGAACAATAATTCTTTGGCATCTTTGCCATAGAGAAAATCCATGTGATTGAATAAATCCCAAGGTACAGCCTCAAAAGTAACAACATTTTCAAGTCTTGATGCCAAAAGAGCGCTATTCTGAAAATTATTAATATAAAATAATAAATCAATAAGTCTCGAATTTAATTATTATACGAAAAATTGATCGATTGATTATTACCGTTTCTGTCGATACAGCATCATTTTTTCCATAAATCAAAGCGACTGGTGCTGATATTTTTTTCACGTCGTACATCGGTGGTTTTTTCATTCCATAAAGCCTGAAATTTTGACTCTGGCCAAAATCGAAATGTTGAAAGGCGCCTAATAAAATCAAAAACATTTTTTTTTCTTCGAGATATAATTTAAAATTTCGTATATATTACGTGGATTAGGCTCGATGCTTTTACGATAATTCTCTTATCATTTACCAGCTGATGCAAAGCCCATTGCACAGCAAAAACTTTATTATTTTTTTTTCAATTATAAAAATTGAACTTGAATAATTTTAATAATTTCCACACAAAACTCTCTGTACCTGTTTTCATGTTTTGTTGATAATGATACAGTGTCGCGGTTGACCCACCGGCTGGGAAATATGATAATATCTGAGGCAATAAAGTCTGCAAAAAATTAAAACTTTTCTTTTTAAAGATTTTTTTTTTTTTTTTTTAACGAAAGAATTGAAAAATTTCATTTACGATTCTCCTTCAATTATTCTCATGTCAAAAACGAAACTTTATCAATGACGAAATGAAAATAAATAATAATCTTCGTCACTGCATGTTTTTTTTCTTTCTTAAATATTTTATTAATTTATATTCGGTCTGCGCGTTAATTGAATTTAAATTAAATTAAATTTAAATTAATTTAATTTAAATTAATTTAAATTAATTTAATTTAAATTAATTTAATTTAAATTAATTTAATTTAAATTAATTTAATTTAAATTAATTTAATTTAAATTAATTATTACGATTGTTGTTGACGCTGTGCGTGATTATCTTACCGTATTAAGCTGTTCCGGATCGTAACCATTTATGAGAGAGAGCAGTGCGATACAAACGTGAAGAGTCACCGATTCTTCACTGCACAAAGCTCGGGCAAGCCTTGCATTGTTCGTCGTCTGTGGTAGAAGCTCGCAGATTCCAACCTCGTCGAGTATTCTCTAGCCCGAAAAAAATAGTACTAAATATATATATATATATATATATATATATATATATTTACCTGACCAAAATCCAAATTTACTTTCTTTTTCCATTTTCACGTGAAATTTTTGAACTTTTGGCCAAAATAAGGGGTGGTTCGTGTTCAGCGGGAAATTTCCGATCCCATACGATCATTGAGGGAAAAAAAAGAATTTCACATTTTTTTTTCGTGGAAAAATTTGCCAAAATCGCTCATCCCATTTGAAAAATCTTGAAAAAATATTTAAAAAAATGCCAGCTCAACGAATCCAGCGGCATTTTAAAGCTTGAACTCTGGCGATTAAAATAAAAAAAGAAAAATTCGCTATCCCTTAAGGGGGCAAAGTTACAGAAATTTTTGTGAATCGATTTTTTTTTTTCGTCAAAACGAGGAAAAAAAAAAACTTTTTTAAAAATATTTAGCTATATCCTTCTTCACTGATCCCAAATCCACTAGCAATTTTCGTTCAAGCTAAAAAAAAATCATGGAAAAAAGCCCAATGTGTTTTTTTTTAAGTAGCAATAAATAAATAAAAATATTCGACATTGCCAATTTATAAAATAATTTTTCATCTGTTACTTACTTTGACGTTATCAGCATTGTCAATGGCCAATTGATACAAGAATGTATAGGGTGGCTCTTTCCAGAAAGCAATCGGTGACAAACTTATGACCAAAGTTATTTTGTCATTATACTCTGGCATCTCAGACAATAATACATAAACAATTGTCGTGCCCATAGAGTGCCCGATGTAAAAAAGATTTTTGTGATTGGTCTTATTGAGAATGTAATCGATCATCGTTGGAAGATCACGGCTCGCCATTTCATGGAAACTTAAAAATTCACTTAAAATTAAATAAATTACTCAAATTAATTAAATTAATAATAATAATTTACCTAAAGTTCCAAAATTCTTGATCCTGTGGGGATAATTCAGCGTGCGATCTTCCATAACTGTTGCCGCGTACATTACCAATCCAAACATCGTATCCAGCATCGACGAGCAAAAAAGCTGACAAAATAATAATTGTACGAAAAATTAAATAATATTAATCATTGTTTAACTTTAATAAGGCCAATAAATATTCCTCCTCCGACTTCTGTACGACTCCTTTCTTTCTTGTCGACTCATATTTTTTACACACTTGGCATCAGAAACGGAAATTATTATTATTATTATTATTATTATTATAGTCGATTTACGCTCAATTGCAACGACAAGTCATGCTTTTTTTTTCTTCCTCTTCTCGACAAACTGGATTGAGATGAGAAAGGAAAAAGATCATTTTGCAATGTATAATATTTTACCGAGAGATTTATGCCAGAATAACTTGCTCACCTTGAGTGGCATCGAATTCAAGGACATAATTTTATAATATTTTATACACGAGTCATTTTCCGATCATTGCAGGCAATGACAATTTAATCGAGCATGTTCGATATTTTATTGAAATATCAGAATTTTTAACACTCGACAACTACAAGAAAAATATTACCCAAATCTTTTTTGGGTCCCAACAGAACCCAACAGTCCGAAGAGGCAAACATTCCATGCTGCAATAATATTGCAGGCTTTCCCTCCTTTGGAGGTGACATTGGACTACCGGGGATCCGAAAAAAAGTTACATCGTAACCATCGAGAGTCGTTATATTGTGCTCCTCGCTTGGATATCCATGCTGCTCGATAAGGCCCACCTGATAAAAATTATTCATTGATTTTTTCATATCGTGTAACCCTTGAGCAATTATCTTGCCTTAAAATTAATTTACATAAATATTATACTCGATGTCAATAATATAAATGGGACTTACAGTATCCAGTACAGCAAACTGATCGCCCAGAGCACGTGCCTCTTCGATATTCCTGACCTTTGTCACCACCGGCACACGGGGAGATAGAAAATCTCTGATAAACTCGAAACACTTACCATCCGATGGTACAAAAACGATTATAAATCCAAGAGACAAGACGTATCGCAGCATTATTTATCGCTTGTTTTATCCACATAAATTTTCACTCCCGAGGATTTTTATTATTATTATTCGTATATTCACGGTTCGTTTTATAATAATTTTTGGCACAAATTTTAAGCTGTTGAATAGTTTAAGAAGCGTGATATGTGTGCCCCAGGACACTTGCTGTTCCGATCGACGTGAGAAAATATACTGTCGATCAAAACTCGAATATTTTTCCACGGGGACACGAGAAGATTATCAACAAATGCAAGTCAGATGCCTCCTCCCAAAGCCTCTTCATTATAATAATGGAGTTTGGAACGTTGATAAAGTTGCAGTATTCATCTCTGATTATATAAGTTCTAAGCGTTCGCAGATTACTGAGAGCTCAATTTTATGTCACAATCCTGCACTCATTTTTATTTTTTCCCAATGCAGAAAAAAAAAACCTTGTAGAAGCCATTTTTGTAAAATATATAACACCACAGACTCTTCCTTCCCGTCCATATAATGGACACATTGGATTAATTATAAAAGCCTCAAATATATTTGTTCAGAGTCGAGACTCTAAACGAAAAAAAAGGGTCAAACCTCTCGATGTTTGGAAATCTCTCACAATGGCCAAAAATAACAAGGAGGCATGTTTCATTTTGCACCCTTTTTTATTTATTTATAGATGCTCGTCGTAAAACTCTACATTGTATATGGAGGAACATGCAATATAATAAACGAGGGTGAAAGGTTAATTTTAAACCCTTAGAGAATATGCTGGATCCTCTCGTTGACTGCTGCGGGCATGTTTCCCTCGGGCCTTATATTATTTTACAGACAATATTTCGTCAACATCATATTTGATGAAAAATAAAATCAGCGGAAATTGGAAGATTCCATCGTCATGTGGCGAGGTGGAAATTTTTCTCCTGATTGGTCACCCATTAAAAAAAATTTTTTGCTTCTGCAAAGTTTATTCGAAAATTGTGAAAATTTTCCAAATTACTAACTAACGAGACTGCTCTCATGGCTGCTATCGTTTATTACTTATTCCAGGAGGGGATGATTTGCAAAAAAAAAAAAACACCCTATCTGGTTTTCTATTTCATGTTTTCTGCATGAAAACAAAATCATCCCCTCTTGAATGTGCAGCTTTTATCTTTGTTGTAAAGAAAAAATCACAGCAAACTTTTGTGGTGAGCGTAAAGGAAAATTAGTCCACTGTTAAAAAAAAATAAAAAATAAATCACAGCACAAAAGCAAACAAAAAGCCAGTCGAAAAAATTCACCCAACAAATTCCCATGTAAAATAACACGCTCTCTGGATATCCACACCAATTACGATAATTAATATTTAAAAAAAAATCACCGCTAGAAGTCACATGGGAAAAAAATTTGGCCTGGTAAAATTGGATTTAACAAAAGCCAGGATCAATTTCATGGCAAAATTAAAACATCATATATCGTGTGTCGGTCCGCCCATTACGGGCTCAACAAATTTCAAACCCATATCGCCAAATATTTTATCCATATATATATATATATATATATATATATATATATATATATATATATATATATATATATATATATATATAAAGCTGTCGCATATACTTCGTTTAAAACGCCGAGCAAGTGTAAATTGAATATTTAACGAAAACGTGTATATATATACGCGAAACAAAAATTACATTTCCATCGATCGATATATCAACTTTTTTTTTTTCACCATCACTTTTTTGTTTATTTACGAAAGACTCTGCGAGCGTTTTGCACCATAGAGGAATATAATTCAAATGAATGAAAACGCGCGTGTATTGTCCATCGACGGGGCTGAATTGAGGTGGGGGGGGAGGGGGTTAAACGATTTTCAAATGGCTAGGCAAATTAGGTATTCGCGACATCTTGCTGAAAATCTATATTTTCAGGGGGGGGGTTTTTGTTTATATTTTTTTTTTTCATCGGCCTGCTGTGACTGGTTTCGATAGGGAATTTCGTCACAAACCAAAGGGGCGAAATATAGTTGGGGTGGCTATATATATATATATGTGGGCTCGTGATTCGCAATTTGGCGTGTATATGCGAAGGTAAAACGTGTGTGCGATGTGCCAGAGAGAGGACTCGATGTGGCAGCTTCGACCTCTGCCGTTTTTTTTTTTCGTTGTACCCCCCCCCCCCACACTCCTCTTTCTATCGATTGCCTCTGATGCCGCTGATAGAGAATGTCCAGCCTTGCCATGCATTCTCTCTCTTGTTCCTCGACCTCTCTTTCACTGCAGTCCAAAGTCCAGCAGATAACACACCGCAGAGTCTATCCTACCTCGAGCCACCTCCCCCGAGCGTCCACCGTGCGTCCACCGAGCGTCCCCCGAGTCTCCCTCGTACCTCACCTCCCTTGACCCCGCATTTAAAGGTCGCTTTTATTTTCTTCTCTGCGAGCATTGACGTTTTACCGAGAGAAAAAAAAAAAAGGCCAGACGGGCTGAGAGAGAGGGAGAAGGGGGTGTGTCTTTGTTTAGGTTAACACTCTATCTGTACAAGCAACGTTTTTGCTCTTTGCTCAGCTAACTTTTCAGCTCTGTTGATAGAGAATACATACGTAACAACCAAAATCCAGCGCACCCTCTATCCGCATCCCCCTATATGTGCGACGTTTTCGAGAAATGAGATTTATTGGGGCTGTTTAAGCCGAGTGAGAGCAACAGCTTTAACAGATTCTTCCAACTCTCGGCACTCTCTCTTCCTCTTTCTCATTCTTTCCTTCATGCTGGATTTCTCAGCTCTCCGATGCCCCCCCCCGACTGCCGGGCTTTTTCTCGTTTAGATTTCAAATATCCGAGGACACGACGTGTCGTCGTCGTCCCGCGCGATAGCCCCGACACTATTTACTGGCACAATGCCGTCTTTTCATCTCGTTGGCTACTTTATTCGTGTATTTTTTTTTTTTTTTTTTTCATCCCCCAACCGATTCGAATCGAATACCTCACCGATCTTTCATTTCCCTTAAATTTATATCCCGATGTGATAAACTACATATATATTTCATTTCCATAATTATATTCAAGGGCTGTGGAGTGTTTGTTCAGATAAAATATTATTTTAAAAAATTTTGTTAAATGATAAATAATAGAATATTTTTATTATTTAAAGTTATGTTAATGTTAAAGAAATTTAATCTGTGACTGGTTAAAATATTATTACGCTTGATACGAAAACATCAAGAGAAAGACGGGGGGGGGCGTTTTGTTGAATCAGCTGAAACGAGGAGAACACGAACTTTTTAATATTCTTCTCACGACGTTCCACCTACTCATCGGCGGCAGGGACTCTGTAATCATCCCCTAAATTATGGCCGATTACGCGGCGGGCCTAAATTACGCCAGCTCATCTCTCTTGTCTCTGTGTGCTGCTGCTGCTGCTGCAAAAGCACGCATTACATGATCTGCTTTCGTCTATAATATATAGCGAGAGGTGAGACAGCTCGTGTCGATTTTCAGGCATCACCTGACGCCCCAAATTAAGCCATTTTAGCCCGAGCACCCCGCGCGCACGCAAAACGAAATATAAGCTTCTCCTTTAACCAACAATTTTCCTCAGAATGAAGGACTCATCCTCGTGGAAAGACGACCTCATAAATGCCCAAAATTACGGCAAATCTTCTCATTATATATATATATTTTTTTTCGTATTATTTTACTGCCAAATGCAAACATTATATCATAAATATCATACAACCCCCTGAATTTCTATTTAACATTTTATTTTCTTTTCATAAATTTTTCATTATTAATTCACACTCATATATAAAACTATTTATCAAGAATCGTTATGTCATTTAAATATTAATATACAATGAAAATAATATTCATCAGTTTAAAGTTGTTTGCTCAAATTTAAATTAAGATTTTTGTAAAAATTGTTTGTAGATAATACAACAAGCAGGTACGAATTGCGCGTTGCCAATTTCATAAAACTTTTCTCTCGATGCTTTACAACGTCCATAACGAAATGTAACGAGAAACAAGGGTAGATTATAGAAGAATTTTCTTGTTAGAAAATGGATAAATATTTACAACCCCCTGAATTTCTATTCAACATTTTATTTTATTTTCATAAATTTTTCATTATTAATTCACACTCATATATAAAACTATTTATCAAGAATCGTTATGTCATTTAAATATTAATATACAATGAAAATAATATTCATCAGTTTAAAGTTGTTTGTTTAAATTTAAATTAAGATTTTTGTAAAAATTGTTTGTAGATAATATTACAAGCAGGTACGAATTGCGCGTTGCCAATTTCATAAAACTTTTTTCTCGATGCTTTACAACGTCCATAACGAAATGTAACGAGAAACAAGGGCAGATGGGAGAAGAATTTTCTTGTAAGAAAATGGAGAATTCTCTCTCTCTCTCTCCGTATCATCAAAAATCTTCACGAGACTCTTGCTAATTTCGCAATAGCTCGAAAAACTTTGACATAATGGGATTTCAGATGGTCGCACACTCACCAACTCACAGGTAGTGAGTCTTACGCGGGGAGATAAAGTTGGAATGCTATTAAAGAGGGAGAGAGAGAGAGAAAGTGCGATAGGCAATACAAGTTGGAAAATCTTATACTCGAGTTTACTTATAGTGGAGGACAATTTCGCGCTTCCGGTCAATGGCTATACTTATATATATATATATATGTATGTATACTTGGAATCGATCGCCGTTACGACTTGGTGTGAATAGATTGCCCAAGAAAATTGGATACCGTGTTAAACTAGCGAATGGGGCAGGAGGAGGAGGGTGAAAAATAAAAAGGAAAAAAGTATGAAATTGACGCGACAAGACTTATATATCTGTAGGGCTGAAAAAAATATATGACATACTATACGATTTTTTATTACTTTTTTCATATTTTCTCTTAATGATTGTGTAATTTTTTTTGTTTCATCAGCGAATTGACATTAAAGAGTTAAATCATCCTGACTCGATGCGATGACGTCAGATGTAGCTCTAAAGCGCGGGAAGGTAAATGGAATCGTTTTTTTTTTTCGATCGTATAACGATCGAATGAATATCATGAAATATAAATTTATGGGCATGTAATGAATAAATATGACGATGGCGATGATTAGAATACGAAAAAATTATACAGACGCGATAATGTGACAAAAATATTAGGGATGAAAAAAAATTGTCCTCGTCATTGATTGAAAATTTTGATAAAATGTTTGGGTATATTTTTTTTCTTTTTTTTTTAACACGAGAATAAAAATTTTCAACGAATTTGCAAAGTTAGGGAGGAATCAGAGCGACGTTTATTTCAGGAAGTAATTACGCGTGTAAAACTTTGTTAAAATTGACGATGTGTACGAGATAGTTTTTTTTAAATTCGATTCGATAATAAACGACAATGATGGAACACAAGAAACCATCGAATGTCATGAAATATGAATTTATGGGCATGTAATAAATAAATATGATGGCGATGATTAGAATACGAAAAAATTATACAGACGCCATAATCTGACAAAAATATTAGGGATGAAAAAAAATTCTCCTCATCATTGATTGAAAATTTTGATAAAATGTTTGGGTATATTTTTTTTCTTTTTTTTTTAACACGAGAATAAAAATTTTCAACGAATTTGCAAAGTTAGGGAGGAATCAGAGCGACGTTTATTTCAGGAAGTAATTACGCGTGTAAAACTTTGTTAAAATTGAGGATGTGTACGAGATGAGGGGTGGTAGTGCGCGGAAGGGTGCATTGAGTCAGGTAAGCGGGACGTTCGTGTTGCTGTGGTTTGGGTTCCAGAAATTCTACCATGGCGTATTTTCCATGGCCTCGATCGCGTTCAGAGGATGCGCTTCCGCAAGTTCAAGCGAGGCAGGAATTGTTGTCGAGAATTTGTAGGGAGGGAGGGAGGGGGTTGCGAGGAAGAACGGAAAGGGCAACAAACCTCAGATCACGCAGGTTACGGTCGAGCTACCTCGGCGCTCTACACGTAATAAACAAACGATCCAACAACACCAGGGGCCTCGAGTCCTATCGCGCGAACCTCCCCATCGAATCTCGACGCTACTTCGACCCCCCTCACGACCGCATTAACCTCTGTTCTCTGCAACCGTTTTTTTTTCACCATATACTCGCCAGAGATCCAACAGATAAATTTTCCCAATCCTCTTGTACGCAACGTGCAAAATTTCAAATGATTAAAATAAATCGAAGACGAGAAGGAATTTTTATCGTCACCAATTTATTGAGAATTAATGTGAAAAAGTCACTCACAATGCGCTGGCGATATAAATTCGCTACAATCCATTTATTTTCAAGCTCCAAATGGGCAAAACGAAAAAAAAAAGCACGCACAACTTTTTTGTCATTTTGTCTGATTTAAATTGTTCGAAAAGTGTCGCGATTAGTTTGAAAAATAATTTACACGCTGTACGCGACTATATATAGTTGAAGTCAGAATATTTGCGAATGAAACTCGTCACGTCTCGCCATTTTATTTATTACAGAATATCACGAATTTATCGGTTAATTCGATTAGTGTCAAAATTAATTACTACCAGAACAGGAGGCTCGTAGTGTGTTGAATTGCTGCCATCCCCTACCACATTCATCCCCTATATACAGAAAATCCTCTCCTTCATCAACAGACTTTTGAATAATTAATTTTTTTTCGCCAAAGCTGCTTTTAATTTTCTACTGCCTTATAATTTTTTTTTTAATGTTTAACTCCTCGTATCGTTCAATGACAATTTTTGACACAATAACAATAATAATGATAATATATGACTTTGCAACAAAAAGCACCATGTGTTGTTCCCGAGTCTCATCATTTAATCACAATTTTTCGCGACCTAGTTTATTTCGCTTTGCTCCATCCATAGACTCCTCTAGATTACATGCAAAGTATACATCTATCTTCTTTCGAGATTGGATCAAACCAGATCTTCCATCAAGCAGACTATACAGTGCAAGAGTGAATGTGGATAAAAGCGCGTGGTGATGGTATATTATACAGTATAGCGCACACACACGTATTTACATTATATATATACATATACATATATATATATATAGGAACGCGGGTTTTCAGTATTGCGAGCAAAGGAACTGGCAAGTTTCGCATTCGCTTTGCACCTGCATTAGATATGCAATCTCGACGAAAGATTTTTAAGCGCTCACTGTCGGAATAATTTCAACCAGGAATTATGCTAAAATGTTAAATTTAGATTTTAGAAGCAAGAGATTAATCATTAAATTAACGACCACTTATTCCTATCCAAAATAATTTTCTTGTATTTTTATGTTTCCATGGCATATTCTAGACGCTTTTTTTTTTTACTGATGAAAATTAATTATTCGCCATTGAAATGAAAATCATACTTTTCATTCAAATAATAATAATAATTTCATTATAATAACAGGCAAACTATATTGAAAATGCAAATAGTTTAAAGATAGAGGCACATGTTTCTTTTATAAAATAGATAACAAATATTTGTATAATTTTCTACAGCTATTAGGACAGTGCAGGCGTCTGAAAATGATTGATTGACATTTTTTCTTTGTTGTCCCAATTTACTATTATTATTTTTCTCTTATTTTCCTTGGTTACGATTTATTCACACTGAAATAAAACATTTTGCTGTTCTCGTCATGGTGTTTGCAGATTGTTCGATTATAAAAAAGTATTAACATGGTCTCTGCCATCAGACTGTGGCCTGTGTTAAGCCATTCCAGCCCTGCGGTTTCTTCTTAGTGGAATATACGCCGAGCCCCAAGAGAAGGATGTGAGAGAAGCTTTCCTTCCTCCATTTCTCTCTCTCTCTCTCTCTCTCTCTCTCTCTCTCTCTTTTCTTCGTTCTCTGTATCCGTCGGATCGCATGCAAATCTCTTGTGGCTTAATTACGCGAACACGCCTTCTATACGCGTCCTGGTTCGCGCGTTACCTCTGTACGATTCGAAACCCCACGCGATATATATATATATATTAATAGCGTCAGAGAGGCGATAAGAACGTCGCAGACTAGCATGTCGGCGAGTTTTTATCATCGCTCGAGATTATTTCTTATCAGCCTCTCTCATCCCTGTACGAATTATCCAACGTTAGTCATCTCATATTATGAATGAAAACAAGCATGTGATTCTCGATTATGCGATACGTACACACACACACACACACAATAATCCATTTTTTTTCCTACTTTACTACTTTAGCATGGCGCTCAACTTATGACCCCAAACAATACTCTGGTCCACTATAATCTGTACAATTAATTTTATAAAATTATTATTTGAACTATATATTTAACTTTCGAATAAGCGAGAGGCATCTCTACATGTCAATAATGGTGACCTCCAATATTTACCTATCGCTGCTTTTCAGCGAGTATAGAGACCAGAGAGAAAAATACAAGAATATGGCAATTTAAAAAAAAAAAAAAATCGTTTTGACCAAAAAAAAAAGTTGCCTTCGATTTTGCCGATTTTCAAAGGGTAGAAATAATTTACATATCTGGATTAACCCAAGGCCATTCTCTGCGTCTACTCGAGATATTTTCAAAACCTTATGAATATTAATCGCCAAAACGATTGCAAAGTTATCGCAGCTTGAAAATTCGTATTTTTCGTCATTTTTTGTTTTTTGATGAAAAATATGTGAAATTTTGTTTTTTTTTCCCCTCAATAATCCTCTTAATTTTTGTGAAAATGTGAAAAATTTCACGGGTAAACGGAACAAAAAAACCTAAAATTATTTAACAAAATGATCGAATTATATTGGAAAAGTTTGAATTATGATGAATAAAATTGTTGGTTGGCTAACCGATAAATCATCCCCTAAAATCCATATATGTGGTCTTGAGCTAAAAATATTGGGAGTCCTCAAGCCTATAGTTACCGAATTCCTGAGCATGGAATTTTTAGCACGGGGAAGAGTAGGAAGAAGCAGATGGTGTCTCAATTTTTGATGCTGGTAAATTTTTGCTCTTCGGTCCTCTCTCTCTCTCTGTATATATATATATATATATATATATCTATGCTACAATTACTTGACTTGTAGAGCTTGTCCGTTTTACGCGCTCATTAATACGAGTTATGTCCAAGAGGCAAGCAGGGCTGGTGAAAGTTTTTCCAAATAAGTTGAGTTACGGTTCGCATCCCTTGATTTTCACCTCGCACATTTTCCTTGTGCTTTCTGCTCTCCTCTTCTTCTTCTCAGCGATGCTTTTGAGACGACGAGGCTATAATACCCCGTGATTAATCCCTCGGGATACGACGAGGCCTTCCTTGTGTGCGCTAGCTGCGTTCATCTTGGCTGCTCTGCTGTGTGTCTCGGTGCAGCAGCAAAAGCCACGGAGGTGGCCCCATGGACCTACCAAGAGACGCAGCATCTCTTGCTTCATGGCTCCTTTTCTTCCTCTCTCTCTCTCTCTCTCTCTCTTTCTTCTCTCTCTCTCTCTCTCTCTCTCTCTCTCTCTCTCTCTTCTCTTCTTCTGCTTTTTCTTCTCTCTCTCTCTCTCTCTCTCTCTCTCTCTCTCTCTCTCTCTCTCTCTCTCTCTCTCTCATTTCATTCCCTGAGCGCCCCGCTACGAAGCCCGTTGACTTCTCTACACCCGCGGAATCATTATTTCAGGGGGCCGCACGGAATTTTAATATGCACTCTTAAGTTCCCCGTCGAGGATACCGAGAGAGACGACGACGACGTAAGGATGAGGCAGATGAAGAAGAATAACAGATATAACCCTCTCGATTCCCCAAGGGCATAAAAATTTATAGTCTCTTTTCTATTCCTGGCTGACATCGAAAAGCTTTCGATCAAAATGACCAAACCGATGAGTTATCATTCAGCAGCTTATCGAGACTAAAGTTTTCCAGGCACAATAATCTGTCTTTCATTTTATCTTTCACACGTGTGTGTGTGTGTGAAAAATTTAACTTTTAGGAAATATCCTGAATGGACATTGTGTCTCAGTAGTTTAAGGGTGTAATTTATCGTAGCTATATACCTCGGTACAGGACTATTGACAGCCAATCAGTTTGAATATTTCTACGAAAGTTTTATTTTTCCAAACTTTTATCCAAGATTCGGCATTCTAACATCTGCTATATATATATATATATATCGAATATTATTTTCTCATATATATATATATATATATATGAGAAAATAATATTCGATTCGTCGCGATAGTTTGAAAATTCTTCTTGAATGATACTTTGAAAGCCTTTGATATATTTATTGAATCAGCTCTGCTTCTCCGTTCGCGTCTTTCCTCTGTCTACGTTTCAATATTTATTTTCTTCAATCGTAAAAAAAAGTTATAAATGAACTTGCCTATTTTTTTTATTTATATTTTTCTCGATAATGAGAGCCAACCGGTGAATTTTCTATACTTGAGAATAATTATACTGAGAAAAATATTTGTTCTCAGTTCTTTTGCCACGCAGTCTTATTATACGTTGGGTCAAAGGTCATTTTACTTTACCGTCGACAAGGACGTTCTTGCTCTCATTTATATCTCCTATGCGTTTCAATATATTTTTTTATTTTTTCTCGATAATTGGTCAAAGCAAAGGTGACTTTCACATCACTATAATATTATTCTCATAAATATTTGTTTAAAGATTTTTTTTCCACGCCTAATATAAATCTTCCGTATTTTTTCGGTTTTTATACGCGTCAGGTCAAAGTTCATTTTACTTGAGAATTTTTATACTTTTTCATTTAATTACTCGGTGAAATTGTGTACGAGGATTACTCGGGTAGTTATCGTGCAAACCACGAAGAAAAAATTACGTCGAGTTACATATAATTGTTCCCTCGCAGCTTCTTCTTCTTACGACCTTGAAAAATTTCGCACAGATGAGCCTCGAGTGTGTGTACGATATATATATATATATATAATGCGCTAATACTTGTATAAATAATTCAACCTCATGCGTGTTACGAATGTAATGAAATTTATACACTAAATTAATTTGATTCGCTGCAGCTCGCGGACTGCGCACGGATTAACTTTCCGCGTGGCTCTCTGCCAGATTCTCTGTTTCGACCATCCGTTGCAATCTCAGTACCATCGGCAAGTAAAAAAAAAATAATAAAGAAAAAAAAAATATTTTCAAGCGCGTTGAGGTGATTGCTCGATCGCTCGATATTAATTTCAGTATGTGGAAAATTAAATACCAATTTATATATATATACAAATCTCGATAATATATTTATAAAATTGAGTCACGTGTAGCGCGCGAATTTTTCCATCTCTATTTCGACTCTATGTATATATTCTATGGAGAAAGAAGGCATAAAATATCGCAGTTTATATAAATATATACAATCATTGGCTATTCACTATATACGCACAAAATGTAACATTTTTCTATATACATATATACACATATATATATATATATATATATATATATATATATATATAGGAAATGAATAAGATGGTGGAAATTGGAAAATCATCTTGACACTCGAGTATATGTAATGGGTGTGAGCAGCGGTGAGCAATTCAGGCAATATGCCCCCCCCTGCCCCTTACCGCTCGATCTTTTCAATATCTGTAATGCAAACCATAATATGGGAAAAAGGTAAGCGATAGTGGCAGCAGGGCACCATCAGGGGCAGCAGGCATGGGTCGGTTTGTATGGTGTGGAAAATGAAAAAAAGAAAAAGGAAAAATTGGAGCCAAGAATTCGAGTACTGGGCGCAAAAGAGGGAAGAAGCGGCTTATGGAAAAAGGAAGATAGCTATATATATATAGAAAAAGGGGTACGACGAGAGAGTCGCTACTGCGGCTGTTTTATCGCCCGAGGGGCTCGAGGGAGCTCGGTAAAGGCGGTAACTCTTGCTCTGCTATGGAATACACGCTGTATCTCTACTATATATATTTAACTCTGGCAATTTTTAAGGTTTGAGCGAGTCGAGAATGCGTCAAAAGCTATCTGATTGCGATGATAAGCTATTTACTCCTGTAGCTTTCGCTGTAACAATTTTCTTTTACTTGACAAAAACAAATATAGAGCTATTAAACCTCGAAAAAATACAACTTTCTACCTTTTTTTTTAATATATTAAATTTTGGAATGGAATTTTTTGTGGTGATAAATTAGACTACGTGTAAGAGATTATTCTTGGTTTCTGGGTCCTCGAATAATATTAAATTTGCAGTATAATTTACATTCACAAATTCAAAATTACTCTGGCAATTCATACCGAAAGCTTTTATTGTCTTGTTGGAAACAATAAAAATTACAATTTTCTACCTTTTTTTTTAATATATTAAATTTTGAAAATGAATATTCCGTGTGAAATTTAATTAACTTTGAGAAAATAATTTCGGTGATTCCCTGCCATCTTGCCATTACACAAAATGCCCAAAAAATTTTGTGAATGGAATTTTTTATGGTGATAAATTAGACTACGTGTATGAGATTATTCTTGTTTTTTGGGTGGCTAAAAGTATACTGTAAACGTTATAGAGAGACATATATATATATATATATATATATATATATATATATATATATATGTGTGTGTGTGTATCGTTGCACAAAAGTGTACAACTGACATGATATGCTGTATATAATTGCCATAATAAAGCCATGGCCTCATTAAAAAAACAAAATGTCGGCGAGCTTTTATTCACCTTCCACACGCAGATAAAAAACCCTTCATGATATTCTCTCCGTAAAATTCCCTTTTTATATCAAGTCTCTTGAAAGCTGCTATTCTAGGACTAAATGTGAAGCATCTGCTTACGGAAAAAAAAAAAAAAAAAAAAAAAAAAATCACTGCGGGTCAACAGTGAAACTGACATAAAAGATTTTCATATTCTCAAACTCTCTTCATGGTCTCTCTGGGAGCTTTCAAAGCTCGCTTCTAATCCAACGAGGCTTGTATTTTTTTATAAGAATTATTTTATAAAGATTTGAGAGGCAACTCATGATATATATATATAATCAGAGTCGCACGAGACACTTTTCGATCTTTATTTTTTTTATTATTCTGGCCGTTTACATCACAAAATACGAAAAAAAAAAAAATCCATAAATAAATAAATATAGATATTTGAACGAAATATTATTCGAGCTGCAAATAAGATTGAGTCGTTTTTAATTTTATTTATTTTTAATTTAAAATAAGCCCAATGAGCTTGCTGGCTCCTCTGTTTGTAAATTATTTTCCACGCAGAGAATGTGTCTACTAAATTCGATCAAAAGGAATCAATAAAATTCAAAGATAAGATAAAGAAATAAAATAACAAGGAAGAATTATTATCATAATATTATTTGACTGGAATAGTCAATTGACGTTTTCATTTTTTTTTTAATAATTCATTTGGAAAATGGAATTGACAAAATTCCATAAATATTATTGCAATCTCATCTCATCGCTCTATAAATTAGTCATTTAATTTTTTTTCGAGATATGTCTGAAAGTTTGTCGTGTTATGGAGATTCGATAATCGATAAATATTTTAAAAAAAAGGAGATTGTGTCGATTATTGTCATGATAGAAAAATATATTTACGTTAATGCTCGAGCTATGGAAAAAAAGAAAAAAAATTATGGAGAAACGAATTTCTTCTCCAGAGATAAGGCGACGAGTGCAAATTCGAGAATAAAACCGACATAGACTCTATTTTAAGTAAAATATCTCTTATCTCTGGTTTTCGTTCCTCGGCACTGGTGTGGCGCCACGTCACAGAGTAGATGTCGAAGATATCTTCGCCTGTATGGCAAAGTAAACAAACTTTATCTCATTGTGAATTGCAAATAAGTGACGACTCTCTCTCTCTCTCTCTCCCTCTCTCTCTCTCTCTCTCTCTCTCTCAAGTTAAACGAAACCGTTGAGATATTATATAATGTCGGTTTTTCCTCTCCTTCTACTCTTTCACCATTGGCATTGAGCTTAAAGTTTATATCCCTCTGGTGCGTTTTCACGCCAACGATCAAACTCTGTCATCGCAATTTCCGCCAATATACACATATATATAAAAATTTAAACACTATTTATCCAATGAAAAACGCCAAGACGTTAAAAATTATTTCGTGAGTATGAAATATAATTTGTTATACAATAATTCGACTTTTATTATTTTTTTTTAAATCCCATTTAGTAATTTTTTTTCAAAATGTAAAATCATGTAGCGAAATTTAATGTGCAAATTACGACTTTTACATAAAAATTATTATACCAAAGATCTAAAATCCTCTCCTAAACCATTTTTAGGAGTAGCAATCGCGCTTTCGTTTTAAATCTCGTAAAAAAAAAAGCTCGCGATTTTTCCACTAAACTCTCGAAAATTTATAGTTATTTATTAATGAAATTAAAGCATTCGGGTTTTTGTTTTTTTTGTTATTTATTCAAATTTTATTTTTATTCAAAATGTAAAATCATAGAGCGAAATTTAATGAGATGAATTATATCTGCTGCTTGTTATTCCTACATTGTGCAAATTATTATTTTACATAAAAATTATTATATCAAAGATCTAAAATCCCCTCCTAAACCATTTTTAGGAGTAGCAATCGCGCTTTCGTTTTAAATCT
The DNA here is from genome assembly GCA_963669185.1 of Dyspetes luteomarginatus. Lineage (NCBI taxonomy): Eukaryota > Metazoa > Arthropoda > Insecta > Hymenoptera > Ichneumonidae > Dyspetes > Dyspetes luteomarginatus. Next base: position 21,530,805 of record OY769910.1, read on the forward strand.
CGTAAAAAAAAAAGCTCGCGATTTTTCCACTAAACTCTCGAAAATTTATAGTTATTTATTAATGAAATTAAAGCATTCGGGTTTTCGTCTTTTTTGTTATATATCGTAAAAGCAGCCGCGTTATTAACGCAGAGAAATATTGTTGGTCCGAAAATTTGTGAGGCGCGTGTGATTTAGGATTTGATAAGATAAATTTGCGATCCTCAGTTTGACACAAACACACACACACAAGGCGGGGGAGATTAAAACCCACAGCGAATCGCATCAACGAGCCGGGACAGAGAAATTAACACAGAGGAGAAGGCGAACGAGACACAAAGTTGGGTTATTTGCCTCAAATTGCAATTACACGTTCTCGTTCTCGTGTATTAAACGATCCTCACACACACACACACACACACACACACACACATATATATATATATAGATATATATATTTATTCAGCATGGCACGGTCCATATTTTCATGCACGAGAGAGAGAGAGAGAGAGAGAGCTCACGCACTCGTATAAACAATCGAGATAAATGGCAAAGAGGGATTGCGGCGTTTCTGTGAGGCAGAGAGATGAGTGCATATATATAGCACCAGCAGCAGCAGCTTTTGGTCATATAAAGCGGGGCTGCTCTCGATGTAACATGCTCGGAGCTCTTTGGGAACCCTCAGGCGTGTTGTTAGGCATGTTAGCGATATCAGCCTTGTTGGTTTGTACAATCAAGTTGCTCCAACGACAACGGCAACAACGTGTACTCGTTCGGTTACATCAACGACGTCCTCTCTCTCTCTCTCCCTCCCTCTTGCTTCTTTCTCTCTCTCTCTTCCTCTCTATCTCTCTCTCTTTCTCTCTCTCTCTCTCTCTCTCTCTCTCTCTCTCTCTCTCTCTCTCTCTCTCTCTCTCTCTCTCTCTCTCCAACGAGAGCAATCAACTTTCGAGCGTTCTATCAACGCTCGTATACGCAGTCACGATCTCTCTTCCTCGATTACTCTCAAATCATTTGTCCGCCGCCGTCATCTAAACATCTCTTTGTTCTATACATATATATATAACAATCCGCCATTATATCCCTGCGCGAGGTCATTGATTATTTAGCCCTATATTACCAATCGATTATATTTATCAATTTATTAATCCCCCCCCCCCCCAATAATTATAAATAAGCTGATAAATATTAATTTTTGTCAATTATTATTCATTATATCCAAATATGGCAGATTTCTTAAAATCAATTATAAATTATCCACACTGTAAATTTATTTATTATTTCAATAGTGTAGAATGAAAATAAAATTTTCATCAACTTGATGATCTTACGAAAAAAAATTTACGGAATTTCCGCTGTCGTAGCAGCGCGTCGTTACATTTTTTTTTTTTTTTTTTTTTTTTAATATTCACTATATCGCTTCATCACCCAGATCGATATATCGCTTCATCACCCAGAGAATCCCGTGGGTTTTCTCATATTGAGCCCCCCCCGCGCAAAATAATATCTATACGCGACCCTATCTGAGTTTATCTATGCGGATAGTAAAATTCAAGCGGATCCAAAATGCACGCAGTATATACATTTCTATCGGATTAAAATGATAAAATAGCTCCCCAGCATAAAGATGCGAGCAGTAGTAAATACACAGCCAGAAAGTGTTCTATATAGGGTCGAAGCAGAGGAGAGAACGATCGATCGAAATACTGCGCATTTAAACACAAAGGTAAATGTAGGTCCATTCAGAGCGACCCACCCGAGTCTCCTCGAACACGTATTCGACACACTAATCCCTCGAAACTTGGAACGAACGGATCTATTTTGATAATTCTCATGCTCTCTCTCTCTCTGTCTCTTGTATCAGCGATGCGATATTGCCCTGCCGATACATGCTACGAAATATTATATACCATTCAAATAATACACTCGATGTCGAATTCATCAAACCCCCAATAGCATTGTTGTTATATTAACCCGCGTGCATACCAAATCGATTTTTTCATTTTTATTTTTATTTAAAAAAATTTTACAAGCACTCGCACTTTTCATGTTTCCAATTTTTATTATTCTAACAGAAAGAATTCTTTTTTATCCTTACGTGTGAGCTCGTTTGATTCTTATTCATATTTTTGTTTGACATTTTTCACGCGAGCACTCGTTGAGGCTTTTTCTCCCCTAGGGTGGGGGTGGAGAGGAGCTTAAAAATAAAGAACGAGAGAGAGAGAGGGAGAGAAAGAGAGAGAGATTTACCAGCAATGAATGAGAAAACATTAGCAGGGTGAATTGTCATTGGGGAATTGATTGTTATATCGACGAGTCTCCGTTAGGCTTTGGAGGATGTCGAGGGTGAAGTTGGCGCGTTTCAAATAGACACGGTCACGGTCCTATATAAATCCAATATCATCCACTGGGAGCTTTGCTAGAGGTCACAATGCACGTGACGCTGTTTCTCGCGCGATCGTTCGAGCATCATTGTGTGTGTTGTGTTCTGGTTGATGCGGCCCCGTGGATACTCCTGGTAATAATAGGCAGTCCCAATACCGGATGTAAATCCAAACCAGTAATATCAGTGCCAAACGCATTACGTTTCAGTCCTTTAGAGACCCACCGAGTCTGCTCGAGAGAACGCCTGAATTTGCCATGTTACGTTAACGATACAAACGATCAGAACACGAGGTGCCCTCGAGTATAAAAAGCTACGTGCCATTTTTCATCTCCGTTGATTCGGAAATAATTCTCAGAGAATCCTCTAATTTTCAGAGAATTATATATATATTTCATTTTATATTAATTACGTTTTATATAAAATTATTCCAACTAAATTTTGTAATGAAATGTAAAAATGATTTTCCACTTGATCCTGTTTTGTTATAATATGTTGAAGTTTAAATTAATTACGAATTCGTAAAATTTTTTTCAAATAATTTGCTTCTTATTTCAATCGTCTTTGAATAATTTTATTACATGTGTAAAGTTACTCGATCAATCGTCCATATAATTGGGTCTACTTTTCATCACGATTCGACATTTTTTTTTTTTTTTTTTTTTTTTTTTTTTTTTTTTTTTTTTTTTTTTTTCATCCCACAAGTCAAAGGTTATTCCGCTTCATCTTTCCTATTAGTGTCATTTTTTTAAGTGGAAGCAGATCCGTTGAAAATTTCTCCAAGTTATTTCAGGCAAAGGAGTTGATGGAAGAAACTCGATATGTTCGGACTATATAACAAGCAGGTTCGAAGCAGAAACTCCCGGTATGTATCATTTTCATGAAATTCAATATTTTTCCCACCAAAGCTCATCGTCTCTCGACTATACACACGAGCGAACGAGAATAATTAAAACAACTCAGAGAAAAAAAAAAAAAAAAAAACAAACGAAAAATATATAAATAAGAAAATGTTTTTTTTCCAACTATTTGGAAATACGAGGCTCGAAATTGTTCTCGAGTTTGTTTTAATGAATACGCGAAACGTTTCCGCCCGGTCAGACGAAAGATACATATACATATATATACTGTAGTGTATGGGAAAATTCGTGGTGACCTATATGTAATTCAAAAGGTCAACGAGGTCACTGTGCTGTTCTGAGCGTGTGTATCGATTATTCCAACGTTTTAAAAATTCTCTGCATCGTTTATAATTTGCATCTTTGTGACCTTTTGTGTTATCTTCAAGCCACAACTTTTTGTGTACAAAAGTAAAAGTGTGGAAAAAAAAATCAAAAGTCTTTTTTTTTTACATTTTTAATAAACAATCGTCGATGATATAAAATCAGCAGGGTTGCTGTGAAAATATACACGTTGAGCGCGAGGGCTGGGTCAAAAAATGGAAAAACGTTATTTGGGCAAACTTGGATCGCATAAACATAATAGTGGGAAGGATATTAGAGGAGAAAATAACCACCCCTAAATTATAACACGTTTATTGCACTTTTCATCCTCTGGTAATGTATAGCGTAATTATCCGATCGAATAATTTAATGAACGAGCCATCAGTAATTCATAGCTGATGGATGTAATCGCAACCGCGTTGCATCACCACCATTTATCCACGTGAAAACAATTAAACTCGCTCACCCCAAACTATTTTTTTATTTTTTTTAATGAATTTTATAAAAATCATCCAAGCACCTGCCACCATAGCTATGTATATATGCGACGGTAGTGGATGGTCAAAGCTGGCAATAAATAAAGAGTTAAATATTTAAAGCAATATGACCTTAATACGATACGAATTTTAATCCGCACAAAACACACACACACACGAGCAGCGAGAATGAACAAAAATAAACAAGAAAAGTTAAAATTATTGGCAATTTCAACGATTTCAACAAAGCTCATATTTTCCACATATCCTTTCTATCGTTATAAATAAATATTTAATCCTTCATTGTTTTTTTTTTCCTCAATTATTCAACGTAACATTTTTTTCCGATAATTCTTAAATGTTGAATGTTTAAATAGTAAAAAAAAAAAATTATGTTTTCGCAATTTTCAAGAGGAAAAAAAAAAGACAAATATGCAACGCCGGTAGGTAAATTTATAATATCAGGGGAAGGAAAAAAATTGGAATAAACATGCGATATTACGGAGAAAAGTGGCCGGGACAATGTACACACTCCATTTCGTTTTACGTGTACTGTACGAGCCTATATATATACGAATAAGCAACAAGAGAGAGAGGGAGAGAGAGAGTTGCATATGCAAATCAAATTTTCAGTCACGGACTTGATGAAGAGTAGACGTTCGTTTTCCACCCTGACACTTTTTGTCGAAACAAGCATTTCATTACTGCGTCTTTCGCGAGAAACGAAACGAAGCAAAAGATAAAAAAAAAAACAAAAAAAAAAATGCATTTAATGTATTCCCTCATCGAGAGGTAAAAGATGAGACGCGAGTAAATTTCCACCCCGTTGATTTGCCTCATCCAATTCTGAATCATCTTTTTTTTTCTTTTTTTTTCACCCCCCCTGCTCTCCCCTCACGAGCCATGATGCAAATTGGAATATAGACAGAATGTTTGTCGTCACAAACACCGAGATGTGACAAAAATTTGCCAAGCCATTTTTTAAGGCTGCTGAAGGATTGATCAGAGGAGAAAATATCAGCTGACCCCAGTGACCCAACCCTTTTGTCACCCTATACGTCAGACAGTCAATGCACAGTTGAAAATACTATATGCGATAAAGAGAGATTGATAAAGGAGAAATGTTGGCAATTTATCTCAAAGTCCCAATGGCCTCATCTCCTCGATGGTAGTTTCTAACATTCCTCAACATCATATATTTCAGTCTCCCAATGGAATCGAACGAGGCTTTTCCTAATATTCTCCTTCATTATTATCCGCAATATTGACACATTTTTTTTTTTGCATTTTTGGGTGTGACTTGTTGATAATAAATCATCCTACTATTAAATACTATTAAATCGTAATAGTTTTTTTTTTTTTTTTTTTATATGATTGTGTTGGAAATATCAGCTCAAGGGAAATGTAGAATTAAGGGAAATTTGGGTACGACCTTTCACGACATACAGTAGATATGGATAAGAATTTCCTTTGATGAATTTTGACAAGAAACAATATAGGAATTCATAGATGAAAGGAATCGAACGAGGCTTTTCCTAATATTCTCCTTCATTATTATCCGCAATATTGACACATTTTTTTTTTTTAATTTACATTTTTGGGTGGGACTTGTTGATAATAAATCATCCTACTATTAAATACTATTAAATCGTAATAGTTTTTTTTTTTTTTATGATTGTGTTGAAAATATCATGTAGGTTTGAATTTCGAGTTAAAAAAAATGCAGAGAGGAATTCAGCTCAAGGGAAAAATAGAATTAAGAGAAATTTGGGTACGACCCTTAACGACATACGCAGTAGATATGGATAAGAATTTCCTTTGAGGAATTTCGACAAGAAACAATATAGGAATCCATAGATGGAAGTGAAAGGAATCGAACGAGGATTTTCCTAATATTTTCCTTCATTATTATCCGCAATATTGACACATTTTTTTGTTTTTTTTTTTTTTTACATTTTTGGGTGTTGATAACAAATCATCCTATTGTTAAATATTATTAAATCGTAATAGTTTTTTTTTTATATGATTGTGTGGAAAATATTATGTCGAGCTAAAAAAACGTGGAAAGAAATTCAGCTCAAGGGAAAAGTAGAATTAAGGGAAATTTGGGTACGACCCTTCACGACATACAGTAGATATGGATAAGAATTTCCTTTGAGGAATTTCGACAAGAAACAATATAGGAATCCATAGATTGAAGTGAATTTTTGTACAATATGGCGTTGTCATCATTCGCCGATTATTTAAATAAATACGTAGAAGAGAAATTATTATAATAAATATTTCAATAAAATTGCTATCGCGCAAAAGATTTAATGATTATATATATATGTATATATAGATAGATTCGTACCGTATATATATATATATATAGATCGTGGAAAGATTGGCAAATGGCCGAAAATACTTGTGCTGAACAAAACGTTGAGATACGCGAGGGGTGAAAACGAGAAGCTTTTCCATCAATGTTGAATAAAATATCAACACGATCCTGATAACTTATGACCACACAGACTGGTTCTCGTTTCAGGCGAGTACCGCGCGCGCCCAGCGCTCTCTACTTCTTTTAGTGATTGCCTTTTGTTACGGGTGAATTGCGCCATCCCCGGAGAATTCTTTTTTTTTTTTTTTTGGCCACTTTTCCCTTCGGAATGCTCCTTTCACACAGACTCTTTTCAACAATCACCTACAACTTTTCTCGGAAAAGTAGCCATTGCTGAGTGGCCAGACTTACGACACGACACATTCTCACATGCAGCCATATCGCATCACTATACACACACACACATATATATATATATATATGTTTGTGTGTGTATATATATCGGAGAGCTTTGTGGCCGTGGCCACGAAAACGTATATATACTATATAGTGTATGAGCCCACGTGACTATATACGGCAAGCAGATCGATTGCCATTACGAATGATGGAAAAATCATTCCTCTCTCCAGTGGCAGAAATCGATCACTCCCAGCTAACCTTCAACTCCCGCAATTTCAACGTAAAATTCATTCGAGTCCACTCATTTATTATTTGAAGAAATTTATACCACCGGAAGCACTAAAATAGACGAAAAAATTCGAACCGGAAATCACTGATTCCAATGATTCTCAATATGAAAAAATCCCATTTATCTGCATCATTTTATTCTCGATGAATTTTTTATATTTACTTTCAATTTTCAATCATCTCTGATTTCTCACATGCTCGGCACAATCCTCGAGCTATGTATATATTTTTTTTTTCACTCTGAGTCTATATACTGGTCGATTTAAAAAAAAAATATTTAAAAAAATACAAAATATATTTCAAGAGAATTTGACCACTCGAATTGAGCGATTCATGAGCTCTCTCTCTCTCTCTCTGTTTATGAATATAATATTATTAAAATTACGTAGGGAATTTTTACTGAGATTATAAAATTAAGTAATTTTCAACGATCGTTGCACAACTTTTAATTAATTCATTCCCGTTTCTTCATTTACCTATTTTCCTATTTTCCTATTTTATAGGAAACAACCACTTAATATTAATTAAATATTTATAAATTCGCGAATGTTCAATCGTCCCTGTATTAAAATAAAATTTTATCTCGTGAATTTTTCATACTGAGGAAATTAAATGAAATTTGGTAACTTGTTTCATGTCAAAGGTATAGCTTGACGTTAAAAAAATATACATTTATAAAAATAAAATAAAAAAATATTAAGTCAAACATTGGAGAAATTCCACAGGGGGTGCAAATATTGAATTAAAGGATTGTAGGGGCTTTAGCAGTTGCTATATGGAAAAGCGCTTAATCTCAATTCGTCAGGCTGTGCGCAGCTAATCATCATTCAAAACCTACGAAAGACTTTGGAGAAATCCCCGGTGGGCTTTCGTTCCAATATTATCCTTCAAAATATTACATTTTCAATTTATTATTAAATAAAAATTATTATTATTATTATTAAAATATTGCTATGAATAATACGACATTGGTTATCTTGATTAATTAATAATCATCATCATTAATTATTTATTAATATTGTATGATCAACGAATTATTGTAATTGTAGCTAAATTTAAATCAATTAATCATCATTATTATTGTGTTGAATTAATGAGGAATCATTAATCTCGTGTTGGCGATATGAATCAAAGTTACCACTCACCCTTATACATATACATATCAGGGTGGTCCTTATTTAGGGCTCGGACGAATTTTTTATCAGACGCCCCCAAATCGATTCCAAATAATTCAAAAACAATATTTTTTTTCGATTTTTATCTAGACTCTAACCCCTCGCAAAAATAGGGTGGATTTCCCCATTTCAAATACACGTCTTTCGGCCATATTCTCAGGATATTTTTTATTCCAAGAGTAATCATTTTTTTTTAAATTCTGTAACTGCGAGATTTTAGTGGGCATTGGTGCTACTATTTGAGAAAAAAATCTCATCCTCATACGGGTCAACCTATTCCTCCCCTTAAGGCCACATAGTAAAGTAGGACATTGCATACAAATTTTCGGTCATGGGACCATGCCAATAAGGTCCTAAATAAGGACCACCCTAATATATATAAATAATAAAGTAAAATAATTTCATTAATTTTAGGTTTGGGTTTCTACATATATATATATACATATAATCTGGCCCGTGTTAATTTCACTATAATAATCATTCGTATCTTTTACCAATAATGAAATGACGATTGTTAATTCAAGCCAGAAATAAAAAAATAAAAAACACGAGGGTTCCCACAGGGGCAGCGTGCAATACCCATAAGATTTGCTATTTTTTTTTCTTTTCTTTTTTTCATTCTTCCGGTTCTCCGGGACGGCATGATAAAAAAAAAAAATTACGCAGAAATCATCATTTCTTCTCGCTAAATAGAAATTATGGGGGAACGTTTCGAAAAATTGGAACGTTCATTGAAAAAAACGATTGGATGAGATGAAAGAATTGATTCGATGGTGAAGAATTTCAATTTTTCCAAAAGAATTCTCTATAATGAGAAAAATTTGTCCATTGTCGTTGCAAATTCGTGTCGAGGTAAATAAAAATTGTTTTAATTTTAATTGTTTAGTTATAATTTTTTTTTAGTTATTTTGTTTTTTTTTTTTTTTTTTCATTTGTACCAAGGAAATTGCTAACTGGGGCGACCGAGCGAACAATCTGATCTTTTTCATTGACCGGAAAATACGTCTCGGACTATTCTTTGCTCGTAAAACTGACCGTATATTTATAAATTTTTATCGAAACGAAACGCGATATGAATTTAATCGCTCCTAATTTATTATATTTCACGTAATATTAATGTGGATATTTTTCATATTATACAAAGAAGAGACTTACCCCAGCGCCATCGCGGCCAGTCGTAGAAACAAAAGTTGAATGTGTCCTGAACGGCATAACCTCAACGCGACTGCGCGAGCGATCCAACTTTGCTGCACACTTTTAGATTCACACTTTTTCACGTTTTCATAATGATAATAAAATTTATTTCGAGTTTCAATTGCACTTATGAGAGTTTGATTACGCGAATAAGACAAGCGATTGGCTAGATTGAGCGACTTAATCCTTCGTCTCATGATATTCCCGAAATATCAACAATCAAATAATATCTATGCAGGTTTATTTGCTCTTCATCATCGATTTACGCGGTTCTAAAATTATTACACGTAATAGAATATATGCGTTGAGAAAAGGCAACATTTGTCCTTTTCACTCTCGCGCTTGAGGACATTGAGGATTAAGGATGGCATTCGTAGACACTGACAGTTTTGATTTACAATCAGAACGTCGTAGTACATGGTAGATCCACGTACTAATAGCAAATTTTATCACTGGTAATGTTCAACATAACTTGAAGAATAACAGAACGTGCCCGGCAGAGCCTGAGGAACAAATGAGTTTTGGATCCTGTGCAGCTCTATTATATAGTAAGGAATCTTCCCACGCCGCGCCAATCACAAGCGTGATGGTGCTTCGATTGGCGCGGCAGTAGGTACGCTTGTGATTGGCGCGTGGGGAGTTGGTGGGGAGATTTCTTGTTCCGTCTGTCTATATATATTAGTGCTACGCGGGACTCAGAACTCAGTTGTACCTCAGGCTCTGCTGGGCACGGATTGTCATTCTTCAAGTTATGTTGAACATTGCCAGAAATGAAATCTGCTATTAGTACGTGGGTCTACCATGGACTACGACGGTCTGATTATAAATCAAAACTATCTATGAATGCCATCCTTATCCTTAATTTCCTCAAGCGCGAGAGTGAAAGGGACAAATGTTGCCTTTTCTCAACGCACATATTCTACGTACAATGACTTTATTATTGAAATTTCGGGAAATGGATTTGTGGAAAAAATCATGCAGCATTCATAGCAAGAGAAAAACATACGATACTCTTTTTGTCTTTGCCAAACTAGCATTAAAATAAAATAGAATTTAATGTCAATTATAGTTTATTCGATCTACCATGTTTCTCAATTTTGTTGCACCCACAAGTGACATTTTTTTCCTGTTTATAATATCTGCATTGAGGAAAATAAGGATCAAGGATGGCATTCAGAGACACTGACATTTTTGATTTACAATCAGACCGTCGTAGTACATGGTAGGCCTGCGTACTAATAGCTGATTTCATTACTCGTGATGTCCAACATAACTCGAAGAGTGACAGACCGTGCCCAGCAGAGCCTGAGGTACAACTGAGCTCTGAGTCCCGCGTAGCACTAATATATATAGACAGACGAAACAAGAAATCTCCCCACCAACTCCCCACGCGCCAATCACAAGTGTACCTACTGCCGCGCCAATCGAAGCACCATCACGCTTGTGATTGGCGCGGCGTGGGAAGATTCCTTACTATATAATAGAGCTGCACAGGACTCAGAACTCATTTGCTCCTCAGGCTCTGCCGTGCACGTTCTGTAATTCTTCAAATTATGTTGATCTATTAGGTAATAAATCTGCTATTAGGACGTGGGTCTACCATGTGCTACGACGTTCTGATTGTAAATAAAAACTGTCAGTATCCATGAATGCCATCCTTGATCCTTAATTTCCTCAATGCAGATATTGTAAAGAGGAAAAAAATGTCACTTGTGGGTGAAACAAAATTGAGAAACTGTCATACATGGTAGATCGAATAAACTATAATCGACATTAAATTCTATTTTATTTTAATGCTCGATTGGTAAAGACAAAAAGAGTTCATTATATCGTATGTTTTTCTCTTGCTATCAATGCTGCATGATTTTTTTCCACAAATCCATTTCCCGAAATATCAATAATCAAGTCATTATACGCAGAATATGTGCGTTGAGAAAAGGCAACATTGGTCCCTTTCACTCTCGCGCTTGAGGAAATTAAGGATAAGGATGGCATTCATAGATAGTTTTGATTTATAATCAGACCGTCGTATTACATGGTAGACCCACGTACTAATACCAGATTTCATTACTGGCAATGTTCAACATAACTTGAAGAATGACAGACCGTGCCCAGCAGAGCCTGAGGTACAACTGAGTTCTGAGTCCCGCGTAGCACTAATATATATAGACAGACGAAACAAGAAATCTCCCCACCAACTCCCCACGCGCCAATCACAAGTGTACCTACTGCCGCGCCAATCGAAGCACCATCACGCTTGTGATTGGCGCGGCGTGGGAAGATTCCTTAGTATATAATAGAGCTGCACTAGACCCAGAACTCAGTTGTTGCTCAGGCTCTGCCGGGTACGGTCTGTCATTCTTCAAGTTATGTTGGACATTGCCAGTAATGAAATCGGCTATTAGTACGTGGTATACTATGTACTACGAATGTCATCCTTGATCCTTAAATTCCTCAAGCGCGAGAGTGAAAGGGACAAATGTTGCCTTTTCTCAACGCATATATTCTATTACGTATAATAATTTTAGAACCGCGTTAATCGATGATGAAGAGCAAATAAACCTGCATAGATATTATTTGATTGTTGATATTTCGAGAATATCATGAGACGAAGGATTAAGTCGCTCAATCTAGCCAATCGCTTGTCTTATTCGCGTAATCGAACTCTCATAAGTGCAATTGAAACTCGAAATAAATTTTATTATCATCATGAAAACGTAAAAAAGTGTGCAGCAGAGATGGATCGCTCGCGCAGTGGCGTTGAGGTTATGCCGTTCAGGACACATTCAACTAGTGTTTCTACGACTGGCCGGGATGGCGCTGGGGTAAGTCTCTTCTTTATATAATATGAAAAATATCCACATTAATATTACGTGAAATATAATAAATTACGAGCGATGAAATTCATATCGCGTTTCGTTTCGATAAAAATTTTTAAATATACGGTCAGTTTTACGAGCAAAGAATAGTCCGAGACGTATTTTCCGGTCAATGAAAAAGACCAGATTGTTCACTCGGTCGCCCCAGTTAGCAATTTCCTTGGTACAAATGAAAAAAAAAAACAAAATAACTAAAAAAAAATTAAAACAATTTTTATTTACCTCGACACGAATTTGCAACGACAATGGACAAATTCTTCGCAATCGAGTTAACCGATCAATTCTTTCAGCTCATCCAATCGTTTTTTCAATGAACGTTCCAATTTTTCCAAACGTTCCCCCATAATTTCTATTTAGCGAGAATAAATGATGATTTCTGCGTACATTTTTTTTTATTATGCCGTCCCGGAGAACCGGAAGAGTGAAAAAAAGAAAAGAAAAAAAAACAGCAAATCTCATGGGTATTGCACGTTGCCCCCGTGAGAACCCTCGTGTTTTTTATTTTATTATTTCCGACTTGAATTAATAATCGTCATGGCATTATTGGCAAAATATACGAATGATTATTATAATGATATATAGTGATATTAACACGGGCCAGATTATATATATATATATGTATATGTAGAAACCCAAACAAAATTAATGAAATTATTTTACTTTATTATTTATATATATTAAAAAACAATTATCACTCTTAGAATAAAAAATATGCTGAGAATATGGCCGAAAGATGTGTATTTAAAATGGGGAAATCCATCTGCTTATTCCGAGGGGTTAGAGTCGAGATAAAAATGTGAAAAAATTATTGTTTTTGAATTATTTGGAATCGATTTGGGGGGCGTCTGATAAAAAATTCGTCCGAGCCCTAAATAAGAACCACCCTAATACATACATACATATATATGGCGACTCAGCAAAACTAGGATGAAGATTTTTATTAGCTTATTCTCACCTTCATTAAGGATTCAAAAACAAAATTCTAACAGCTAACGATCCAAACGTTAAATGTGAAAAAAAAAACCATTCTGCACCTGCAAGTTTTGAAATTGCCCGACTGGTACAAATCTATGGTATTTGATTTTTTTTTTTCAAAATCTTGTAAAAATTATTTATTCTTTAAGAATTAGCTGAAAAAATAAATTTCTCATGATTCTTGAAGATTTTTTCAATAATTATTTCTAATTTGGGGAGTAAAAAAATAAACAATATTAGCAATGAGTTTTAAGGCAAAGGACTTTTTTTTTTACCATCAATGTGTTCATCCACGATTTTTTAGTCTATTTGACGTCGACATTGAGGAAAAGAATATGGAGAGGAAGAGGAGAATTCTGAGACGATAACTCTGTGCTCGGATTTCTATTCCCTCGTGGGTTTTCTCGGCGAGTATTTCAGAGCAATGCGAGAAGGCTCACACAAGTCATCCGCATAAAATCGATCCCAAGGATTTTTGGGGATACGCACGAGTGATGTGGTGCTATATATATATATATATATATATATATATATATATATATATATATATATATATATATATATATAGAGAGAGAGAGAGAGAGAGAGAGAGAGAGAGAGAGAGAGAGAGAGAGAATGAGAAAGAGAGAGAGACGTGGAGAAAAGTGGACATGTCGAATAAAACAAGAAGCCACGAGGAGAGCCGACACGTATACTACATATATTGGCAATTTTTCTTCTGGCTATCCTGCGAGCATGACGCTTGCACAATCTCGATCCACTATCCTAAATCTTAAATCCAATCAAGTCACGAGTCGTTGATATTGCACGACGTGAATGTATGGAAGAAGCCCCCCATTCACGCCAATCACTGTCCATTCTATTCTCGATAGGCTATAAAAAGAAAAAGAAAGAAAAAAACAAACGAGTCCGACAGGTGAAACCCTATATTTTTTCTCGTTAGCCTTGCACTCGGCAAATTCTCTCTCTCTCTCTCTCTCTCTCTCTCTCCTTTCACACCGGCTTGTTTTACCTCACAAATAATAAAATCGTTTCACGCTCAATTTGTCCGTCACAAATTACTTACTCTCTGCTGACGCGAATCATATATAGAGATTCAAACTCAATTGATTTCATATCAGGCTAAAGAAGAAGAAGAAAAAATGCCTCTCGTAAAATTAATACAAAATAATTTCACGTGTTTTTTTTTTCTTATTAATGAAAATTGGCAGACTGTAATACGCGACGTAATAAATTTCAACTCTTTCATATATCGATCATAGGAATTTTTGGGGAAATGAATGAAAAAAAAAATCTAAGAAGCTTTAAATATATACAAAAGTAGACGATGAGAAAGAAAAAATAGCAGAATTTATTAATTATAGAAATTCGCCCGGTATATACTTTTATTTTTGATACTTATTCCTTATATATATTTTTTTTTTGAAAATTGGCAGACTGTAATACACGACGTAATAAATTTCAAATCTTTCATATATCGATTATAGGAATTTTTGGGGAAATGAATGAAAAAAAAAATCTAAGAAGCTTTAAATATATACAAAAGTAGACGATGAGAAAGAAAAAATAGCAGAATTTATTACTTATAGAAATTCGCCCGGTATATACTTTTATTTTTGATACTTATTCCTTATATATATTTTTTTTTTGAAAATTGGCAGACTGTAATATGCGACGTAATAAATTTCAACTCTTTCATATATCAATTATAGGAATTTTTGGGAAATGAATGAAAAAAAATTTAAGCAGCATTAAATATATACAAAAGTAGACGATGAGAAAGAAAAAATAGCAGAATTTATTACTTATAGAAATTGGCCCGGTATATACTTTTATTTTTAATACTTATTCCTTATATATTTTTCGTTCATCGTCACCGATGTCGACCGATCCTATAACATATGAGCTTTTGACATGCTACTCAAAAATTAATGAACAAAATTAATTAAATTAAAAAAAGCTTGAATTTAAAATTTTTCTTCCTCGTAATATCTCCCCGGTAAAAGCCTATTCTACGGGCCGCCTTGAGTGATCAGTTATAGCGTTAAAATAATTTAACAAATTAAAAAGTCATCACTTGCAATACTAGGAAAAATTTTAAGTCTACGCTTTGCCAGTTTTACCCTCTATATTTCATTCCGTTCATTCACGATCTTATGCAAAATTCCGGTGGAAAGATTTCTAATTAATAAGAACGATCACTGCTCTTCTCGGCGGACGGGCCCACCAGCGCCCCGACAATTTGATTGTCTCTCAGTCAGCACTTGGAATCTTTATACTTAACCGATGAGCTCCTCGCGATAATGGAATTGTCGAGACTTTCCGTCGCTTCGTTTCCACCTAACGGAATATTCACCCTCGGAAAATGCAAGCCATGACAGAAAATCAGCATTTTGCCTATGCGATATTCCAATCACACTCTGATTACAATAAGCCGCATCATTCTTCTCATATATATATATATATACACATTACACGAATAAGTAATTTTTGATATTTTACCCTTGAAATTGAAAACAAAAAAACTTACTACGCCCCGAGGATAAATCATCTCATTTTCATAATAACATTTTCTCTTCCTCATAAACAAAAATTTGAGACTTTTAACTTTTACTTCTTATTTAAGTATAAAGACGAATTTCACGATAGATCGCAATGCAAAATATTCAGTGACCAATTACGAATGTTTTACTGCGGCTAACTTTTGCCAGTATATTTTTTGACAAAATAATTTTCATCAACTTTTTAACCATAAAATTGACGAGAAATATTTGTAAGGCATTATTATTATTATTATTATTATTTGGCTTTGAATTTGGCTGATAAATATTGGCAATTAAATTGGCCGTAGTTACGTTCAATACTATGGACGCGGTTTAGCCGAGTAAACCAACCAAGTAATCGTATCGTCCTATTGTGCATCCTCTGCATACAGGGTCTGCCCTCGATCAAATATAATCGAACCACGATATTTCTACTAACGATCCAAGTTTCAACACAAATTCAGATTATTAATATCCTCATTAAAATTTATACCTCAATTCATGAAGACTGTGTGTCGTCTCTCGTTTCACAAAAAATTCAATTGCGATACTCACCCTCCCTTGAAAATAAATAATAAAATATATATATTTATATCAAAAATTCATTCCCCCCCCCCCCCCCCCCCCCCCCGTTTTTTCGTATAATTCCTATATAAAATTTGAACGACCCTTAGAGCTCTTATAGATTTTTAAACTTTTCAAAAAGTTTTTTTTTTTTTTTATAAAACTCTCAAGAATTTTGTTAATATTATAAAATTTGTCAATAATATTGGAAAGAAAAATAAATAAAAAATAACGTTGAATATATGCGAGACAAATATCGAGCCATCTGGCTAACTTCAGCGAACAAAAGTCCTCGCAATCATCGGTCAATAATGGTGAATAAACTTTGCGAATACATGGAACAATTTCTACTGCGCGACATGTTCAAAATTCACGACTCTCTCTCGCTCTGTCAACTTTCACCGAGTCTGACTTGTCCACCCATCCAGTTTCTGGGCCAAACACAATCTCGAGTTTGTTATCTACTCGGAATATTTAACTGCGTGTTCATTTGAATCTTCTTGTGCGAAACTTATTCGGCGGGGGTGGACACGATGCATCATATGCGCAGATGTGAAAATTTTGTCCAAGCAGAGCCGCGTCAACATATGCAGCAGCGGGTCAACAAGACAGATTTGAGGGTGTGGAGAGGAAAAAGAAAAAACAGCAAGTAGAGTTGAATGGAGATTAGAGGAGAGAGAGAGAGGGGGGGGGGGTGGGGTTTAATATATCGTGTCTTTAGAGATTCACAGAGAGTACGTGCGAGGCTCCTTCTTTGCATATGTATATCCGGCTTGGCGATGAGTTGGGTGGGATGTGGCGAGGTGGCGCCGCGCAGGGGGTGGCGGATCGCCTGCCCTATGGAGTTTCTACACACATATATGTATATATATATATATATACATACATATATATATAAAAATGTGTGTGTGTGTATTATATAATATACAGAAAAAGGTGGAGAGCGTTTGTCCACGTGTATATGCGCCATGTAGCTTTATTACAGGCTGCAATGAATCGTCGCTAGATGGCGCCCCAGGCAGACTCACACGCTAGTCGCACGCAGAGCCGTCCAAAAACCGAGAAACCCAGACGGGCGAGACGAAAAATGTATGTGCGAATGTACATTTTTCTGTCTCTATCCCATTGTGTGTACGCGAGGAGTATGAACAAAAAAAATATAAAAAAAAAAAAGTCACGTGGGATTTCATGAATAAAAGAGACTGTGTGATTTTCATAGAGCTCCTACAGAGCAAGCTCTCTTCTCTGTTATGCATGGAAAGCCCCGTTAACCACCACCACCACCACCAAAATGTCCTGTACAGGGGCCCGCGAAAATCCAAAAGAAATAACTCACTGCGCGAGCAATCTCCTCTATATACTCGTAGCAACAATAATACAGGCTTGTCATGAATAAAATTCATCCCTCTAAAATAACATCCCTCATCCTATTACCAAACGCATCTTTGAGAAAAAACAAAAAATTATGATAAAATAATAAATACAACAAAGCGAGAGGTGAATATCTCAGCGTGCAACGATATTTTATGCTTTTCTTTATTTATCCGCAATATATTATTCTTTTTCTCTCTTGGCTTGGAGAATATTCAGTAACTTTGCAGTGATAATAATTCATACGAGATTAATTTCAATCATCCACGCAGCGATTGAATTTGATAAATAAAAAAAACAATCAACCCTATTTTTCACAAACGATTTTTTGTTTAATTGAATAATTAAATTTAAATAATCTTATTCTCGATCGAATGTCGTAAAAAAAATTCCTTCACGATTCTATAATATAATAATAATAATGCAAATAATTAATTCAATGCGAAATGTGCTGTAATGAGTTACGACGTCAGTTAGTGGCAAAAGAGCTCGTCGTCCAAGAGTCAAGTTAACGCCTCAGTAAAACCAACCAAACAAACTTAGGTTAGCTCGAGGGATTTCGAAAAAAAAAAAAAAAAAAAAATCAACCCATTTTTTCACAAACGATTTTTTGTTTAATTGAATAATTAAATTTAAATAATCTTATTCTCGATCGAATGTCGTAAAAAAAATTCCTTCACGATTCTATAATATAATAATAATAATGCAAATAATTAATTCAATGCGAAATGTGCTGTAATGAGTTACGACGTCAGTTAGTGGCAAAAGAGCTCGTCGTCCAAGAGTCAAGTTAACGCCACAGTAAAACCAACCAAACAAACTTAGGTTAGCTCGAGGGATTTCGAAAAAAAAAAAAAAAAATCAACCCATTTTTTCACAAACGATAATTTTTTGTTTAATTGAATAATTAAATTTAAATAATCTTATTCTTGATCGAATGTCGTAAAAAAAAATCCTTCATGATTCTATAATATAATAATAATAATGCAAATAATTAATTCAATGCGAAATGTGCTGTAGTGAGCTACGACGTCAGTTAGTGGCAAAAGAGTGTGCGTGTTCCGTTGCACGGGAGTACACACAGAGGTCGTCGTCCAAGAATCAAGTTAACGGCGCAGTAAAACCAACCAAACAAACTGAGGTTAGCTCGAGGGATTTCGGTTTAGTACCGCGCGTGGCCCAAGCCAGCGCGCGGCTTCGACAATATAACTCGAGTGTGCGAACAGAGAGAGAGAGGGAGAGAGAGAGAGAGAGAGAGAGAGAGAGAGAGAGTTGCTCACCGATTTGCAGCTTCTCTTTTCATCTCTCTTCTTCTCACCTCCACCCCGCCCCATTGGGGATTGTGACCCTGGGGAGGGGGGGGGGGGAAGGTGAATTTCAGGACAAACGAAAGGAGGACGGGAAATGATTGCAATCACGCTACCTCGTAAAGTGATCACCCACATATTCACCCCATCAGCGTACACACACACACACGCACAAACACCAGAATCATCCCCCACCCTTTTTTCCTTCACCACCAACACACTACCGACATTAGTCCCCACACCTACCACACCCCCCCCCCCCCCCCTCTCGGGCGCCTCGACCCAACATCCTTCTTCCCAGACACAGCATCCCAGGGCATGGCGTAAATTTCAAATAGTATTTTAACGCGTATTACTTTTGTCGAAATGGCCATTGCTCGGCATTCTCCTCTCTCCCCCCTCTTCTCTCTCTCTCTCTCTCTCACTTTCACTCCCTCTCCCTCTCCCTCTCCCTCTCTCTCTCTCTCACCCCTTCTGCTGTATCGGCGGCCTCGAGGATTCTACGTGCAAGATGTGTGCGGATGGCTCGGATCTCGAATGTATCAGAGAAATTGCTCACCCCCCAGTAGTACACACGAAACATTCCACTTACACAACATTGCAAAAAGAATTATTTTCTCGCAAGAGAAATGCGATTTTGGCATACAAAGATCGCCGAATCTAACGCAGAAATAGCTAAATTAATATAATAAAATTTTGCATGAGTGCAATCACAAGGGTAGAACGTGACAGCCGAATGTTTTTTTTTTTTTTTTTTGCCCTGGATCGCCTCGAGTTTTTATTATTTAACAGAGGAGTCTCGGAATTTCTCTTGATGCGCCGTAATATACGTATGAAATTCATTCTCTTTATTCGACTAGCAGAGATCCCACAGCTCTTGGGGTTGCTAAGTTGGAAATTCCAATTTATGATCCACTCAATGGGGAAGTCTGACTCGAGGCATTTTATTGCCATCTTTGGCATGCCTTGGATGCCTTTTTTTTTCTTAACGTTATATAAGAATACGCGTATTTTTGCGATCTGGACGTGTGAAATTGATATGATAAGAGAGAGGGAGCAACGCAGATACGTATAGCAATAAAATTATTTTATCATAAATTTCATTTATTATCAAAAAATTTTAATCGCAATCAATTAAAGTGTATCCGCAAGTATAGGCGCTAAATGATAACTAAATAATGGTGAAAACATTAGGATGAACCATCAGCAGTCATAAATAATCAATTACTCGTTTCTTCTGGGAATGGGGAAAAACGTATAAGGGTGTCAAAGGAATTTACCGATATGGCAATCTCTCGTACCCCCCCCCCCCCCCCCCCATTAAGCGGTCAAAAGTGGGGATAAATTAAGTCGAGATTTAATTTAATTAGACACAGGCATGAGCGAGCATGCGAGGAGTTCGAGTCTATGTATATATATATATATATATATATATATATAGAGAGAGAGAGAGCAAACGAACGCGAGCGCCACCCCTCTCACGAATTTTTCCATCTCCGGGGTTTGTGACACGGGCAACGGGCTAATATTGGATGCTACCCATCCCTTAATCAAACGGAAATTACCCTCGCTGAGAGGTGTCACGGCTGAAATGGCCAGAGAAAAAGTTTGAATCGGAATGTGCGCTGAATCGAATCACGTTCATCCGGGACTACTGGCTGCTTTCGCCTCATCGTGAGAAGAGAGAAAGAAAGAGAAAAAAAAAAAAAAAAAGAGGGTAAAAGGAAGAATGGAATCGAGAAGTTCTGGCATCAATGTAAATGCCAATGGTCTCAAAGTATAGGAAGAGAGCACAGAGTCTTTGAAGGGTAAAATCAATTGCGTGAAATGACTCATCCCTATATATATATTTGTATATAGGAACGTGTCAGAGTCCCCTTAATCTCTGAGGAGCTCTCTTAGTGTCGTTCAGTCAGTTCAAACCCACAGTAAACTTTTGTTTACATTCCCAACTTTCCAGTTCAATGGCTTTTATATACTACGTTTAAAACCATCATCATCTCACACACTCTTGCACACACACACATTATTTGATTGCATTTAAAACTATTTTTATTTCATTGTAAAATTTTCGAATCGATGATGGATAAATTATTGGTAAATTTTCCAAAATCATATTTCATCTTTTCATTTTTCTCCTTGCTGCTTAATTATTTTCTGGCATAATAATCAAAAAAACTTTTATCCATTTCCAAGTGGGCCTTGCTCGACTTTGGTCCATGTCGTCGTTTCACCATTATTCGAGAAACAATGAATAAAAAAAATTGTTTGCATTTGTTGCTTGTCAAGGGAGAATTATTTGCCTAAAATTGAGTACACGCGCAGTTATGAAGAAGAACATGGCGGTTTGGCTATACGAGATACTCTATATATATGTGTATATATATATAGTATGGACCAGCTTGAGCGCTATTTGAAAGTCAAATACTCGTGGGAGAGAAACCGAGAGAATTCAAGACATTTCATACCGAGCTGATACCACCCTGATACCCTTCCCAGAATCCACCATCACAGACCATAGGCTGTCTGCCTCAATCCGATTAACTGCCAAGGCTTCTGCATGTGCCCAAGGCGAGGACCATTCCTCTTTTACTCTGTCTCTCTCTCTCTCTACAATCCTCCACTTTCATACCTTCATCCCTTCCGGTCACTGTTCACCACCCCTTCTACGTCCACCCTTAAACGCATTTCTGCCTTAATTAAAACTGAATAACTTTATTGCTCTCTCTCTCTCTCTCCCCCTTTATATATGCGGCAGTTGGATCTTTCGACGGTCCGAACGTATTCGATACTCTTTCGGTGAGATCTCATCGTATTATATTCATATTCCAGATGGTGCTGCGGTACAGAGACAACTTTATAAAATTAACATAAAAATAACTCGAATATAATTTACCTTAAATTATTTATTAGTCTCCAAAACTTTTATATATATATTGAGGAAAAATATTGAGCACGAGAAATAATTTGAATATTATTATTCCATATCCATAGCAGCTGACACACTTTGTGTAAATTTTCAATTGCACTTACATTTTCTCGACTATATAAAAACTTTTTCAAATACTTTTTCTTCCCAATATATTTTCAGAGCAAACACACTCGTCATACATTTTTTTTTATACGTCCAACGGCATTAATTGTTAGCTATATATATATATATGGGGGAGTTCTTGAAAGCAATAAACTTGTACAAATAAAAGAGAGCAAAGTCTTTGCTGTACGAAAATCAGAGTAGAAACGTTCATTACATAGTGCCGCGACGCAGAGCTGATGCTATAAGCTCATAATTAAAATCTACATCAAAAACATCTCTTTGACGTTGATTACATTTTCTGCATCATTAATAAGTGATATTTGAGAGGAAGAATAAAGAGCTTTTGTCATACTGAAAGAAGAAAAAATTCAAAAAATTTTATAACATTTTTAAACGCCTCCGAGTATTCAAATATATTTTTTCAAATATTGTATTTGACGATTTTAAGGATTGCGTGTATTTATTAATTATTATTATTATTGTTATTATAGTAGTATTTTAAAGCTAGTATTTGAGAGCAAATATATTTTCTCTCAAGGCTAGAGAATAATTGCAGACGTTTTATAAATAATAATAATAATAAAAATTCAAATAATGGACACTTTTGGCTACGCTCAAGCTCAAGTTAAGGGCTGAAGGTGATGAGGTGCCAGAGGCGTATAAAAAAAAACATTCAAACTCTTACAACCACGTAAAAGTGTAAGGGGGTACCGGTGTGGAGGTTCTTGACCCCGAATGCAGATTCACCCACGTCGTTAAAAATCATTAATGTCTCTGGAGAGCAAATATATTTGCCTTAAGGCTACAGAGAATAATTGCAGGCGTTTTATAAATAATAATAATAAAAACTTTTGACTGTGCTCAAAGGTGCCAATGAGGTGCCAGAGGCGTATATTGAAAAAACATAATAAAAAAATTGAAACCATCGCACGTAAATCAGCGAAAAGAGTAAAAATACAACATTGGATGAGTGCAGGCTGAGGGCTACTCGGGGAAAAAAAAAAATAATTTGTCTCGCACACCCCCATCAACTTTGCCATGTTTTCCAAGGAGAGCCAACCCCCGCCCTTGTCCTTCCACGGTGAAACGTGCACGAGAACCAGCAAATTCTAGCGCAAGTTTTTTCCCGCAGGGAAGCTGATAATGAGAGCAGAAAGTGCAGACGTTAGTGTGTTACTTCTCCTCCTCCTCCTCTTCTTTTTTACATCTTCGCTGAGAGAAATAATACCTCGGGGCTTTACGCTCCTGTTCACAAATTGGCTTGGAGGTGCCGGATAATACTTGACGCGAGGCCATTTTTTTTTTTTTTTTAATTCTTATATGTAAAAAATAGTGTTTAGTTAAGGAACAAATTTGAATGATTTTTAAATAATGATGAAAATACTTTTGTTTGTACTGCTATAGCTATCCTGTATTCTCTGATATATACCCCCTTAGGGGTTGAATTTTAAAAAATTACGCGATGCGTCAGTCGTGTTTTCGCTTATATATAAGCAAAAATACGCGAATTAGGGAAATTATATATATATATAGAGAGAGAGAGAGAGAGAGAGAGAGAGAGAGAGATAATACTGTAAAAGTATCTTTAGTCGCATTATGTGAACTATACCACGACCTTTCCTTCAGCTCGAAGTCACGCTGATAAGAAACTTTTTTTTTGTCTCTGCTTGGTCTGCTTCGGTAGTGAGAAAGGAGTTTGGCAGTCTTTGGACATTTGCTTGACTTTACTCGTGAATATTCTCACTCGCCCTAGGCAACAGTTTCTCTCTCGGTTTCCTCGTCTTCGCTTCAATATATATATATATATAAGAGAGAGAGAGAGAGAGAGAGAGAGAGAGAGAGAGAGAGCAGCTCGTGCAGGGTCGCACGTTCGCACACCGCTCGCCAGCATACATATGTGTAAGTTAGCAGCACTACAAAGAGTCGAGAGAGACACAAAGAGTTGTTGTAATATCTTCCAGCCACAAAGTGCGAGTATCATGCGTCATCTCTTTGATGAAAGACACGAAACTCTACACTTTTATATAATAAAAAATAAATATATAAAATAAAAGGGTCATAGGGCAAAATTGAAAAATATTATACGTTCAATCGGGCATTCATTTCAAAATTTTTGCCCAGAAATAATGCCTCATTTTGGGTCATCTCATTATCATATCCTTGATGGTCATACAGTAAATTTTATACAATGGCCACAACTTGATTTTTTTTATCTTTCTTCGTAAAATTAATTTAAAAAAATGAAAATAAATTATTAAAATTATAATAGAAGGAATTAAATTATTTTATTTTCAACGCCAGCTTCTTAGCACACAAAATATAAATTTTAAAATAGAAAAGAAATAAAACACCTTTAAACTGTGAGTGTGTAAAATATATTTCGTGATTGGCCACAAAATTTCTGTGTCTCTCATCCGCGTTAAAATTCGTTGAAAAATTCTTTTTCTAAAATTGCGTCACGTGTTACCGAGACTCGTCACTGTTGATCGAAATAAATGCCACAAGACGTATATATATATGTATACGAAACTCACACCCCCATGCACACAGAGAGAAATCCACAGAGCCAGAAGATGCCGAAACCAGAGCAGCATCCACAGCCAAAATGGAATCTTGGATGATTTGAATTTTGCATTAAACATCAATGCGCATATCCTTCAAGCCCGCAATTTCACTTTTATTGAAGAACGCGCGGGCGCGCGTCCACCATTTCCGTCTATATCCATTTCCCCAGTTTCATCAATATTTTAAGCTTTATCACACATTCGCTACATTCAATTTATAAAAGATTGCATGAAAAATAATATCGTTTCATCAAGAAGAATTTATACTATTTTTTATATTATTTATTTATAGTTGAAAAAAAATATATCTCTCATTTTTACGAGAGAATATTGGGAGCCTCGTACAAGTTATTTTTTTTTAACATTTTTAAAATATTTATTTCTTTGTACAATTTTTTTTTCATCATTTAACGATTAATCGTGTGCTGGCTTCGTGTTGGAAATTTGTAAAATTCAAAAAAAAAAAAAGAAAAAAAAACGTTTTACCCAATTGCTCTCCTGGAGATGAGTTTTCCAAGATTATTTTATAGATGAATATAGGAGAAAGTATGAAGAAACGAGAGGGGTGATATTGCGAAAGAAATTTTCGTCAGCTTGGAATAAAACTCGAAGAATATTTAACTTTTTTTTTTTTTTTACACAGTTCAATCGTATAAAAACGGTTTTGAAGCTCGAAGAGCTTCTCTCTCTCTCTCTTACCATATTCCTTTCGTTAAAAAATAAAACGAAAATTTATTTCATTTCTTCTATAACTAAAAGATTTTTCGAAAAAACAAATTTTTATTCCCACATTGGCTAATTATTATAAATTCCTGATTTTACAGTAAATTTGTTTTTTTCTATATTAACGAAACGAGAGGGATGACGGGATATTGCGAAAGGAATTTTTGTCAGCTTGGAATAAAACTCGAAGAATATTTAACTTTTTTTTTTTTTTTTTTTTTTTTTACACAGTTCAATCGTATAAAAATGGTGTTGAAGCTCGAAGAGCAGGTCAGCGTCTTACGAAATAATAATGACACAAAACTATACGAGTCGGATCCTCAATGAAGTTTCTTCAGAACTATATAATCAATATACTTTCCAGTCGTGATAAAGTTTGTAGCTGGTGGAGGCGATGGAAGGAGAATCATCTTGCGCTTGTCTGACTGGTCCATCACCTCTCGATCGTACAGCACTTATCAGATCGATGTCTTCCTTTTTCTCCTTTTTCTTCTCATACATCAAAAGTTTTCTTCTTTCTTCTTCAAGCTTTATTATTCCTATGTATATGTATATATAGGACCCTATATATATGTATATATAGGACCCTATATACATGTATATATAGGACTGTAACCACCTTATTATTTTCATTCCGAGAATTTTTCTATAATCTTTACACAAAATAATATGAAAGATAAAAAAATCGACAAGCTTTTATATGCTTATCAAAGTTTAGCTGCCAGTCCAAATAAAAATTTACAACCATCACATGTAACCGGAATTATTAGACTCGGGGAAATCCTTTACTTTTTTTTTTTTTCGTTTTGACCAAAAAAAGTTGGTTCACAAAAGTTGGTGTAACTTTGCTCTCTGATGAGATTGCCCATTTTTTCTCGGCTTATTTTAATCGTAAACGTTCAAGCTTTAAAATGCCGCTAGATTCGTTGAGTTTCCATTTTTTTAACATTTTTTACAAATTTTTCAAGTTGGACGAGTGATTTTGGCAAATTTTTCGCCCTTTGCCCTTTGCCAATTTTTAAAGAGCCTTTAGGGATAGAAATAATTAACATATCTGAATGAACCCAAAACGATTCTCTAAGTCTACTCGAGAAGTTTTCAAAATCCCCCTTATAAATGTCAATCGGCCAAATGATTGCAAACTTATCGCAGTTTGAAAATTCTTATTTTTCGTAATTTTTCGATTTTTGACGAAAAAAAAATGTGAAATTTTTGTTTTCCCTCAATGATCCTGTGCGATTGGAAATTTCCCGTTGAACACGAATTACGCCTAATTTTGGTCAAAAGCTCCACGTGAAAATGAAAAAAACGTAAAATTATTCGATTCGTCCAGCTCGGTTTATGATATCCAGATTGGGTAATTGTGTCAAAAAGCAAAAGATCTTTGAGCCAAAAGATTTTTTTCAAGTACAATCATACGAGTAATTTTCATTAAAAGTTTTACGCGGGGTCGTTGAGGAAACTCCTCGAGTATAATATATAATAATAATAATAATAATAATGATCGTGCTAAAAGTATTTTGGCAAATCTATATATAATTGTGCGGTGAGGGTAAGGAGAATTCTAGGGCATTCGAAGCCATATAAACTGTGAGGTGGTAATAGGTGTTGGATTACGTGTCCATTTAAGAGTAACACGCTCAAAGTTTTACACCGCTAGAGCCCGTAGAGCAGTCTTACCACGTACATCTACTAAATTTCGTATCGGTCTACATTCCTCTATATTGTGAAATGTTAAATTTAGTTGCTCGTGAACGTTCTCGGCTCTCAAGAAAAAGTTATTTCAGCGTTGATTTAAGGATCAATTAATTACTTGGATTATAAGAAATAATAATAAACGTCTATAGCAGGTTATTGGAAAAATTTCATCAACTGTAATTTCATAGCCATGCCAATAATTACGCCCAAACATTCTTCCATGTATATATATATATAAAACACAAGAGAAACATTATTAAAAGATTTTCCAACAATGAAGATTGCCTCGGATATTCTCCTCACAGTTCTTCAATCAAATGCTATTTTTTTTTTTTTTTTTTTTTTGCTTCTGTTTTTATCATAGAATTCTCTCATGGTATATTTTCTGGATTAAAATGAACCGTCGAGTATCGTAATACCGAAAAGCTTTGAGGTTTTAAGCTTTGTGGTTTTCACCGTCCACAGCTCGAACTCTTTCGCATACTTTGTCTTTAAAACCAGAAAAAAAAAAAAAACTCAAAAAACAAAGTTGAATGTATTTTATTTTATAATTTACGCACCGGCAAGAAAATTCTTTGACGCGCATTATTGCGCGTTCTCAATTTATAAAAATTCTCAAACTTGGAATAATAGAATCAAATAATTTTTATTCTTTTATCGCGTATCGTACATTCCACTGTGTAACTTTTTTTTAGCCAGATTTATTTTGCTTGTAAAATATTAAAATACTCAATAATTTTCTTAGCTTGGAATGGTCGAAAAATATGGAAAAAAAATTCAAGCCAGTAAAATTATAATTTTCTGCTCATTTCCCCGCTATTGCCCAATGATAAAAATTCTTCCAATCTCTTTCTCTGTAATTTTTTTTTCATAATTTCCACGTTTCAGCGTTGAGAAAATTCGAAAAAAAAAAGTAAAAGGAGTATAAAAATAATGAAAATTAAATCATTTCGTCTTGCATGGTCTGGCAAATTTTTTGTAAATATGCCCACTGTAGAGAGATGGACTCGTGGACAAGAAAATTGTGGCGCTTTCTGCATATGTGTGTGTGTATATACATGGGCCGGGAGGGGGGGATATGTGAATATTGGTGGTTTAAAAAAATATCCAGACTGAGAAGGATAAGCTGGCTCGGCTCGTGTGTGCACAAGTAGCGGAGAGTCGAGAGCGAGGAAAAGACGAAAAAAAAATTACGAAAAAAAAAAAAAAAGAAACAAAACAAAACAAAAGGAGAAATAAATCTTCATTTGAAATGGTTGGTACAAGGAATTCTGAGGATGTTGGGTTTGGGTTATTCGTTCGGGCTAGCGTAGGCAGGCGGCTCAAACATATATATTACAGCTCGAAAATGAAAGCAAGAGCAATTCAACGAGACACACAGCCTGTCTAATTCAATTTGCTCCGCTGCTCTGGCTTTCTCATCGGATTCTCCTCGTGTGTGTGTGTGTGTGCTCGTGTCCTATATATATACATAGGACACGAGCACGCACATACTATATATATATATATTTATATATACATAGGACACGAGCACACACATAGTATATAAATATATATATATATATATATATATATATATATAGATTCTACAAACTAACCCAAGCCAAGCACAAAACAGCTTCTGGTTCTGCTAGCTCCATGCGGTTGCAAGAGTGAGCGGTGGGTGGGTGGCACTGTATGGGAGGCTGGGAGAAGGAGAGGGACGCGGTTGCTTGGCGAAAACCGCTTTCACACCTTACCGACAATTTGACGCATTCGCGGTTTAACACTCAGGGCCTGGGAGTTGATGCTTGCTTGTCTGCCTGCCTGCCTAGCTTCCAGGATACTTGTAGCGAACGAGAGAGCATATGAACAACCCCCGATGGAGCGAGACTGAATATGCGCTCTGCGGGCTTTTCCTCATTTCTCATTCTCGACAATAATCTACCAATCATTCGTTATTCAACCATTGAGTTTAGCATCTCATCATATCGCGTTATCATCTCCTTTTTTTCATTCAAATTATCGTCGAAGTTGGCAATAATATTATCACCATCAAATCTTCGACAACTTCAACTTTATAAACAATCATCCAGGCTCTGTCTGAGTTGCGTGATTGAAATAATTTTTTTGAACTTTGACGTTATCGCAAAGGTAGAAAAAATTATACTTGTAGCTTTTCCTTCTGCTCATTTCTCATTCTCGACAATAATCTACCAATCATTCGTTATTCAACCATTGAGTTTAGCATCTCATCCTATCGTAATTTTATCACCATCAAATCTTGGACAGCTAAGTTGCGTGATTGAGACAATTTTTTGGAATTTCTTTGACGTTATCGCAAAGGTAGAAAAAAATTATACTCGTAGCGAACGAGAGGAGATAAACATCCCCTGGCGGAGAGACACTTGAATATTCTATGTGCGAGCTTTTCCTTCTGCTCATTTCTCATTGTCGACAATAATCTACCAATCATTCGTTATTCAACCATTGAGCATCTCATCCTATCGCAATTTTATTCCCATCAAATCTTTGACAGTTTATAAACTCTTCAACACTTTTCACTCAGTGTATCGTCAGTGAAAAAAATCAGAGAAAAAAAGTCAGAGACTCTGGCTCAAAAGTCCCTTTTTGGCTCTTGTCAAAAAGATATAAAAAAAAAAAATAAAACGATGATAATAATAATAATAAAAATTCGGTAATTGAAAAAGTCAAGGCGACAAAAAGGGGTAGAAAAAAAAATGGAAAAATGGAGAGTGATGACATTTTGAAAATTTTATAATGTAGAGAGTGCTCGGAAAAAAAAATCGCTTAGAAAAAAAATTTAAACGATGATAATAATAATAATAAAAATCCGGTAATTGGAAAAGTCAAGGCGACAAAAAGGGGTAGAAAAAAAAAAAAGGACGGTAGAGAGTGATGACATTTTGAAAATTTTATAATGGTGTGCGGCACTGTAGAGAGTGCTCGGCGCGGTATTAAGAAGTTTTGAAACAAGCTTTTCGCTATCAGAATTCTCCAGCACATTGGAAGAACCCCGGGAACAAAGAAAACGACTATATAACGAGTTTATCTACAAAGATGGAATGAATGAAAAGATAAAACTGGCTGGATTTCTGGTCTCTCCTGCTCAACGAGTCATTCCTTGGTGTATCATCAGAGCAAAGCCAAATGTGTTTGGATAAGTCTCCAAGGTTATTCCTTGGAACGCGAGTATATCAGGAGATTACCGAGCGTTTATTTGCTCGACGTTGCCCTGCTCTCTAGCTGATGGGCTAACCAGTTGGAAAATAAAAACTTATTCCTTTCGTTAAAAAATAAAACGAAAATTTATTTCATTTCTTCTATAACTTAAAGATTTTTCGAAAAAAACAAATTTTGGCTAATTATTGTAAATTCCTGATTTTACAGTAAATTTATTTTTTCTATATTAACGCTAAAATATTATTTTATCTCACATTTGAATAATTTATCCCCCCACCACTCTCTTTTTAATTATTTATCCGGCCCAGCAAAGATAACGAATCATAATAATAATGCGATCTTTTGGTTTGCCATTATTCCATTATTTTTATTAAATTATTTAATTTTATTTATAATTAATTGGTAGAATAGATAATGTGCGTAATTAATGAGATGCATCATAGAGTCAGGATATTGTCCTGTCGTCGATTTAATAATTTCTTTTCTTGTGTGAAATAATTATTTCTGGTATACATATATATATACATTTCCGGAGGGACGATACGGATGATGTTTATAGAGCGATATGTATGTGTAATTATTTATCCGGCCCAGAAAAGATTGTTTTTCAACCATATAACGAATCATAATAATAATGCGATCTTTGGGCTTGCCATTATTCCATTATTTTTATTAAATTATTTAATTTTATTTATAATTAATTGGTAGAATAGATAATGTGCGTAATCAATGAGGTGCATCATAGAGTCAGGATATTGTCCTGTCGTCGATTTAATAATTTCTTTTCTTGTGTGAAATAATTATTTCTGGTATACATATATATATACATTTCCGGAGGGACGATATGGATGATGTTTATAGAGCGATATGTATATATATTCATAGCCACGCTTTGCATATTGAGTATAAGCTCGAGACAGCGGACGAGGCGGGTAATATTCATGACTCGATTGTTTAACAATCAGCAACTAAGGTAATAAATCAATTTGTCAAATTGATATATTCTCTCCGAAATGTTATTTGTCGATCTTCTTCTTCTTCTTCAAAGTTTTATTTTTTTCCAAGTTTATCAATTTTATAATATGAGTATCAATGGAAATTCCAGTAGAAATAAGTTAAAATTGAATGAAAATTCATTGGATTCCTCCCGAATTTAATATTCTATATCCCCATCAATTTATATTCGAGGAATAAATAATATATTTGATTTTTCATGAAAAATATAAATCTTAAGGATTTAATTTCTTCGTAAATGTAAATAATGAAAGCTTGAAATTTCATAATATAATATGAGAATGATTTTGAATAAATTGATTAACAATAACGATTATAGTTGGCGGCTCGTAATCCGACGATATATTTCCGACGTTAATTAATTGAATCCCGATCGCATTTCGATTAGAGGTCTCTGTCCACTGGTTTTTACCAATGGCGGACAATAATTTGCAGTGTGACGGGTTTTAATTAGAGGAATGATACGCCAGACGCCACTGCTCTCTCTCTCTCTCTCTCTCCCTCTACTATGACACTCTCGAGGCCTCGCTGCTCGGCTTCATTTATGATCCAGCTCGTACACGACGATTTATGCTGCATCGTTCATTCCTGACACCAAATTTTAGTATCCATGCATCCACATAATTTATATATATATATATATATATATATATATATATATATTGGTGCGAATATTCGCTATTCCCATGCCAAATTATATGCACAAAATCAGCAGCAGTTATAATTCATTTTAATCCTACCACGATAATTCTCATATATATGTCTGTGTGTGTGTGTGTGTGTGTGTATATATGTATCGAGAAGAGAGAAAAATAATAGAAATTGAGCCGGGAACCTCCGCCAACGTATAGCATCGCCGCATCTGACCTTCAGCAGGTGACCCCAACTACGATATAACTAGCATCGATCGTTCGCAAATAGCCCACAGCTAGTTCTATTAACAAGACAATATCTCAATATCATAATTCCACAAATTCCACCATGGTTTATTTTATGAGATGTGAAAACATTTGTACGCCCAACGACCGCATAATTTTGACCCAAACCGAAGAGTTCATTGAAACTCAAACACAATGTAAATGAGTGAGGAAATAATTTGATTTATCCACTTGAGCTTTTGGCTAAATTCCAATCGAGATCACCAACTTTTGAATTAAACATCAGAAATATTTACACTATTTATGGAAAAAAATGGGATGAATGTGGCGAAAGTAATCGATCCAATTTCCCTCCCTCTCTCTCTCTCTCTCTCTCTCTCTCTCTCTCTCTCTCTCTCTCTCTCTCTCTCTCTCTCTCTCTCTCTCTCTCTCTCGGCCTTTCTTCCTTTCTTTCGAATGAGGATGACTCTGTTAAATTAACTTTTTCATCTCGAGGTTCAATTTTGCAGCTAATTAGCTGGCTATACAGTCCTATCACGAAAGAGAGAGAGAGAGAGAGAGAGAGAGAGAAAAGTGGTTTTACTGGAAGGCGAGAGAGAGAGAAAGGATTGCCACAGTAATTTTATATAACGTATAAGCTTGAAATGTCTCAGTGTTTGAATGTGCTCTTACATATTTTACATTTCCAGCTATACTATTGCGTGTACTCGGTCTTTCAAAGTCTCTCTCTCTCTATCTGGTTCGTAGCATGAGCTTATTCATCCATTTCCGAGTGGACAGATGCTGGTATGGAAAGAGGTGGAGAAGGGAAAAGGGCCAAAAGGGCCTCTACCTCGGTTAATCCATTAAAGACTGCACTGTACCCACTTGACTACAGTGGTTTTTAGGCTTTCCTTCCCACCGTCCGAAACTCTCTCACACTACCCCTCGCCATTTCTCTCTTACCAGCTTTTTCATCCTTTATACACTTTTCATCCGGAAAACCACCTGGAAATAGCGCACACGAATACCTGGCTGGCTGGCTTTAACCTTTCTCTTTAGATCGTTTGTGCAAACTTCCCGTCTCCTATAGCCATATATATATACTGTAAAAAGCCAACATGAGATTGCACGAATATCCATCAAACTTGCAAAAATCACATTGCAAACGCTCAGCAAATGGAAAATTGGCCCCCATCGGTCGAATGTATTTTTTGAGAATCGTAAATGTTCGGACTCGCGAACTCTGACCTTTTTTTTTTACGCAGTTTTATGTCTCTAATTTAAATTTTTTAAAAATTATTATTATTATTTCAGACAATGAAGATAAGCAAAGTGGGCAACCAGACAAACTCGCAAGATCCCCAAGCGGTGAATTCGCGAGTTTTCGTTGGGAATCTCAACACCTTTCAATGCAGTAAAACAGACGTGGAGAGAATGTTTCAGCGTTATGGACGACTTGCCGGTGAGCATTTTTCTCACTCTTTACGTATTTTTAAATATTATTATTATTAATAAATTCTCTCGCTATGGGAGAAATAAGAAATAATTGCCTTTTAATTTGCCATCAATTGTGATGACAAAGGATTTTTTTTTTTTTTTTAAGCTCTTGAATTCTGGGACATCCCATTAACACACGCAGTCCAGAGGAATTAAATATCCCCTGGAAAATTCTTTACAGCTCGATTTTTTTTTAACATGAGACGAATACTTTTGTTTTTATTTATCAAAATATTCAGATGGGTCAATAAGACATTTTACATGTATAACTATATATATATATATATATATATATATATATATATAGGAATTTACCGGATATAAGAAGACCCATTGTGTGGCTCCATCAGCCGATTTACCCGTTTGCTCGAATCCCACAATTGCTTCATTCCATTCACATTGATCGCGAACTTAATTCCGTCATTGTGTTACGCGTGGATGGATAAAGATTAGAGTCGAGTTTGTCCTCGCGTATTCTCGACTATTGTCCACCTGGTTTGGCATGAACCATTGGACAAAGGTCAAAAGTAAAAGCTGTTTATCGTTAATTCACAGGCCATCGCTTATTTCTACCTTTTAATATACTTGTTCCTTTTTCTCCACCTCCTCGCAATATAATTTCTATAATAATAATAATTATTATTGATTCATTCAATCGATTTTTCAGCCCTTGTCAAAGTACAATAAAAGTTTATTTTTTTATGGGAGACGCGTGGTCCATAATAATCATATGTTTTTTTTTTCAACACAAAAACATACTTTACCCTTTTCTTATCGAGATCGCAATAATTATAAAATTAACATTTTTTCCAGCGATTCGAGCTACATAATTAAAATTTTTTTTTTTTTTTTTTTAGGAATATCCATGCACAAAGGTTACGCTTTTGTGCAATTCACAAATCCATTTGACGCCCGGAGCGCTTGTCTTGGAGAAGATGGACGGACCGTTCTCAGTCAAATATTGGGTAAGTCTCATTTTCTCTCGTTTATTTATATATCGACTAGTCGGCGAATTTTATATTCGAAATAATTATTGTACAGACTGAAAATTATTATTCATTGGCTCAAAATTTTATACGATTTAAAAAAGAATTCCTCTTATTGCAAAAATATTAAATTATCTATAAATTATATCGACGGAATTTTTAGTTTTTTTTTTATTTCGGCCGATCGCAATATTTTTCGTCAATTGTTTGCGAAAAAATGAAAAAAAAAAGCGAATAAATTAGTTGGAAATTAGTGCTGTAAAATAAAAATAGATGAAAAATTAAGGCGATGCCTGAGATATCCACACGGTAAGGATATTTTTCCTTTGGGGCAAAAGTACTCGCGATCCCTACGGCTATATACACGAGAAAAGAGTAGAAAACGAAGAAGAAGAAGAAATATAAAAGGAGTGTGTGTGTGTGTGTGCGCGCTGGTGGGTTATAGAGCAGTAGTCGCGGCGCAAAAGTAGAACCAGAGTAGACGCCCCCCTCCCCCGACACGATGAACCACTCGCCTCAAATCTTTCTTCGGCTAATGCAAGAACTGTGTTTTGCTCGAGTTGTGTGTTGGATCGCCTCTCGCGTCCTGCCGGCGGGCTCCGTGGCTCATCTACTTTTGCATCGTCCACGTGCATTTATTCGTGTCTATATATATATATATATATATAATATTCACACTCGCGTATACATATATATATATATACACGCGAGTGTGAATATTCTCTAGCCCAAGGGGTAGCTACATAACAGCGCATAGTAGCAGCCCAAGTAGCTCGTCTCTGATACCAAATGCATCTCGCATCGACCATCGACCGAAAGAGATGTTTGTGTCAAACGTGTACCCCCTTACGGCTAGCTTGAAAATCCCTCATAAAAGTGGTAAACTCAACCCCTGCAAACTTTCCATTTCCCACTCCCACCCTCGCCCATGGAACATGGAACATGCCGAACATCGCGGGGAGAACCAGAACAGATGTTTCGAAACAAAATAAATCGCATCACGTTTCTCATACTATTTTTTTCTCTCCTTTTTTTGTTCACCGATACTTTTGGGTCCTTGTACACGATTATAGCTAAAAACCTTCACTATTATTTTCTTTTTTTCAACAACTATTATTTCGAGGTCGTTTGTAACAATCTCGTAAATTATTAACAATTTTTTTTGGCAAACAACATTCAAGCCCAGTTGGATTTACGATTTTTCAAATTATCATTTATAGATCAAAATAATTTTCTTCTCAATTTTCAATTTTTATAAATAATCCTGGAAATAAATATTAACGCCCCCCCCCCCCTTTTTTTTACAGTAAATCGAGCCATGTGGAACGAATCTCGTTTCTCATACTATTTTTTCTCTCCTTTTTTGCTTCGCCGATACTTTTGGGTCCTTGTACACGATTATAGCTAAAAACCTTCACTATTATTTTCTTTTTTTCAACAAAATAATTTTCTTCTCAATTTTCAATTTTTATAAATAATCCTAGAAATAAATATTAACGCCCCCCCTTTTTTTTACAGTAAATCGAGCCATGTGGAACGAATGGGTTAAAAACTATAGGAAGGCTATTTGATATACGTAAATCTGGCGGAAAATAATATAGAGGCAACGGTGACATATGCATGTCTCGCTTTTATTATCGGTATTTTTTTTTAATTTTTTTTATTTTATCCTTTTCAGTGGAATCTCGAGCCGGGTGTATTTAATCCGACTGTGAGCAAGCTTTTTCAAAGGGGGCCAAATGCGGGGCAAAATGAGGGGCAAAATGCGAAGCAAAATGGGAGGCAAAATGGGACAGAGATTGGAGGGATGATGGTAGGATGCATGGACAAGGACCTTGTCGCGAGGAACGCGGCTTTGGACAAGGAAAAGCCTTGGCAGTGGTACAGAGTCGCGCCTATAACGGAATCGCGCTTTACGGCTCTTCCTAAATGAGCGCTGAAAGCTGGCAAACTCTTGAGGATATAATAATCCTCCCTAGCTTTTCCGATTCTCCGCCCCCCCTGGCTACACTCTGCCAGCCTCGTATGAAATTTATGCGATATTCTTGGGCTTATAGAAATGTCTGAATACTCCACGGGCTGACTCTATTCTATATTTTTATCTCCCATCGCTCTTTACTTGCTTTTATTTTATTATATTTAATTCTACGACAGAGAAAAAATTTCAACTCCATCAAAAAATCGCGCGCAGCATCACAGCATATACAGAGAGCGGGATAAGTTTAAAATTCATCGGTTATTATGTAACGATCAACTCTCTGACTCAATAGTCTTTCCTCGTTATATCAATCGAATCGTCCATGTGCCAAATTCTTATACAATTTTTGTTTTATATTTTCTCGACTAACTTGTGTAAAATTACTATATATTGTCGATCAATGGCCCATTATCAGGGATCAAAGGTTAAACCATCTTCTCCTACAAATAAACTCAAACTTTCTCAATCGCAGTACCATCACACTTGCATTCGAGAAATTTATCAATTCTTACGTTTTCTTATTCCATTCATAACATTTTTTTTTTTTACGTGCTTTACCGTGCTTTATTATCAAAAGTATATCATTAAATTAACGATAATAAGCACGCGTATATTTATAAAAAAAAAAAAAAAATTAACTACTATCGAGCTCAAAATATTCAAATATTTTCATTACTTTTTCGAGAAAAAAAAAATAAACACCTTTGACTGCTTTTGTAAAAAAAATAATAAAATATAAGATAGAGTCATGAGTATTTTTTTTAAGCCTCGAAAATTCTTTCAATAGAATATGATTTAAAAAAAAGTCTATTAGACATTCATAATTTGTACTTTGATAAAGCCAAAAATTAAGTAAAGCAAAATATATCTCACTGCTCTTGGGTTACTTTGGGGTTCGTTCGTTCACTCTCTCTCTCTCTCTGTGTGTCATCTTCTTTACGTAATCCAGAGTGGTGCAGTGACTAAAACTTGAACCAAGAAACTTTACTTCAGCCTCCAAGTCCAAGGTGCTCATATACGCCCGACAAACTTTGCCAAATAGCTTTTTATCGATAAGAACCGTCGCAGAACAAGACTCGAGTTTAGTTCTACACCATCAGCAATATTGACTTTCCCACAGAAAATTTTCCTACTCCATTAATTCACTCGACAATTAAGATATATTTTTAACCTATTATATATATTACATAAAATTTCAGTTCAATATCGCTTATATATTATTTGTTTAATTATTAAATAAATAATTCAACCCCCCCCCCCAACAATTTAAAATTAATAAGCTCGATATCGAATTCGAATTCATCCAATAAATTTTCTTCTCTCCATTTTTAAAATATCAACGATTTATCACACACATTAATGTTTATACAAAAATATTATATACTCGAGGAGATATTTTCAAAGTACATGAAAATATTGTCACGAATTATTTTATTTTCCAGTTACAAATTTCACATTGTTGGATTTTTTATTATTATTTCCGACGGTTCTCAGATTTGTTCAATCTCAGCATGGCAATGAATTTTTTCATCCAGGCAAAAAGATATTTATCTATATAGCGTGCTTTTGTTAAGAATAACTTTACAGCAAACTCATGGCAATATTTCACACAACACACTATAATAATAATAGTAATAATAATAATAATATTCAACTCAACAACTCGCCCAACACCAATTACCGCGACATGACAATGCTCGTACGCTCATCTCCTCGTACCACGCGGATCGCATGTTGCTAACTAGGAAATATTAATTAATTCCTTTACGGAGCTTTCTCAGCTAGAATCATCTAATTAACCCTCTCCCTTTCAAAATGTCTGACATGAGGAGAACAGAATGCTATCGGGGGGCACGGTGCGGTACCAACAGTTTGCTTTTCTCTAAATTCTCTCTCGTTCTAGTTTCTCTCCCTCTCTCTGATTAACGCAAAAAAAAAAAAAAAAAAAAAAAAAACACTTGGGTGCTTATAGATTGTTAAAATTTTACAAACGACATTTAAAATTTTGAGGCAAAATCTCTAATGACAGACACCATGCAAACTATTATAATTAATCTGTCAAGATGAAAAATGTCAATTTGGTTCAATTGCGAGGCTCGAATATATATATATATATATATATATATATATACAATAAAGAATTGATGAAATTGAGCTCGATTGGTCGCAATTGTCAGAATAATATAACGAGAAACTAGTGATGT
Source organism: Dyspetes luteomarginatus (assembly GCA_963669185.1). NCBI lineage: Eukaryota > Metazoa > Arthropoda > Insecta > Hymenoptera > Ichneumonidae > Dyspetes > Dyspetes luteomarginatus. Next base: position 21,569,628 of record OY769910.1, read on the forward strand.
TAATAATATGTGAAATGAACCGATAATAATTCAAACTTATTATGGTTGCGTCGATATACTCGTTTCTGGAATTAGAAATGCCACGCAAGAATGAAAAAGCATGGGGGGTATTGGTGGGCGGCATAGCTATACCGAGGCAAGTGGGAAATTTGATTAAACGGTCGATGAATTGCGTCGAGCATCATTCAGAGGAACCCTGCCGTTAGCAATCAAGTCCAGTAATTGTTTTCACACTTGTGTTGTCTCTCTGTACAGAATCGCCCTGGGCGTGCTGCTCCTCGATCGTATATAGTCAATTATTGAGCCCGAAATTGCTTCATATTCGCCTCATCGAAAACTTTTTCTACAAAACATTTTTATTCCTGTAGTTATACTCTTGCTATCATTACTAATTGAGCCAACATCTGTTACGCAAGTATACACATTCAATGCCTATAATAAATATAGACGAGATTCTCCAGTGTGTACCTTATATATATATATATATATATATATATATATATATATATATATATATATATATATATATACATATATATAAATATATACACATATATATGATGATGTGGATCGCGACACACTGGCCAAATTTATTATTATAAATATTCATTAGCATAAAGCGTCAATTTCAATAATCATAATCCATCATTATCCTCATTTGTTAATTTTCCAAAAGTTAAACATTAATCCGAGTTATCAAATTGATAATAATTTAATTTCCGCTCGAAAATATTTGCCTCATTCGTAGTAACACAAGACGCTAATTTTATTTCTAATTTCTCATCAGTTTCTGTTCGGCTGCTATATAAGAGACACACAAATATAATTGTAGATTTGAGAGAATATAAACGAGCAGTGGAGGATATTTTTAGCATTTTTCCACAAAGTCCAAAAATATATGTGAAATATGGAAAATTTAATCGCCAAAAATAACTAAAAAAAAATTGATATAAAAATTTGCCATTTTCACCTCACGTATAATTATGCGCCATACAGGGGGTCGTCGCGCGCACATGTCTCGATATATAAATGTTTATTGATGCAGGGATGAAGCTTTGCCACGCGCAGATACGATCCGAAAAGATTCTCATAGAGAATTTCGAGGCTGTGCGAGGATCCTGCCAACAAATTCCTGTGAACGTACGCGTGGCGGGCAGTCTACGTCGGGGACAAACACGATTTTGGGTTGGGTTGGGGGGTGAGGACGCGCTCCCTTGCCAGTAGATACTCTACGTGGAGGCGATCATACGTCGACGGACAATGAAAAGCCAAAATAGCAATAGGACATATATATATATATATATATATATATATATACGCGACACACTTACACCCCCCCACCCACCCCCAATTTCGTAGGGACGATGCGGTACGTGTAAAATCGTCGTGTATTGCAGACACGTTGAATATCGCGTGTGATTGTACGTACAAATTGCCACCATTACTCTTGCATAACCCTACGGACGCCAGAGTATGCTTTCGCCTCGACTATTGTCCATGAAATGATTATGACCGTAGGCTCCGAGGTCGCAAGGTCATACGTTGTGCGATATAGGCGTCACTTGGATTGTTACAACCGTTCGTCGGCCTTCGAGCACTGCGGGAGCCAAACGGGGGACAAACACCGGGAATCCTTATCGCGCACAGTATCCCAAGGAGAAACAATGTCAACCGAGGAACGATTTGACGTTTTTTTTAACCCAAGAAGAGGCCGAGAAACGGGCGGGGAATGTCAAGCCAACGAAGATCGTCGTTTGCCAAAAATCATTAATATTATTCCTATTAATAATACATTTTTCAAATATTAATTATTCTCCTTTCTCTATTAACAAGATGAGTGTCTTTTGCAAATAAAGGGTAAACAGTTATTGATGAAAAAAAAAAAAATCACCCCAATCAGTTTCATGATGCTCTGTCTCAGCAGATCTCAGACATATTTTACCATTAAAAAAAAAAACCTTTTAAATAATTACCTTTTAAAAAAAATTATCAACGTGAAAAAATTCATTTGGCAATTTTCATCCCCGAGCAAATACCAAAAAAATTTCATATTTATTAATTTTTTATTTGTTTGTGGATAAATATGAATATTTCATCAGCCATGCTACTCCCTGCTTTGCTCCATTGCGTTATTAAAAATACTCTAAAGCAATAAACTAATATTATTATAATAATTTTTGTGCTAGATTTTCTGGATGAATATGAATATTTTAAGAGCCATGCAGCGGAGAGAGACTGGCTAATGCCTACATTCAAATACAAATTCGAAATTCAAATTCTTTAGATAAAATGCATCTCCCTGCTTTTCTTCACTACGTAATTAACCCTAGAAGGGATGACTTATTTTTCGTCCCCCAATTATTATCCTTTCTACGGTTAAAAATACTCTAAAGCAATAAATTAATATTATAATAATAATTTTTTCATTGGTCAAGATCGTTACGGTTAAGGGATGTTATTGAAATAGTGAAATTGTCTTTTGTGCTAGATTTTCTGGATGAATATGAATATTTTACGAGCCATATAGCAGAGAGAGACTGGCTAATGTGCCTACATTCAAATTCTCTAGGGAAAATGCATGTCTCTGGTTTTCTCTGGGTGCGTAGTAACGCTGAATTAACCGGTAAACATCGGAGCTTAGAAGTGCGGGTGCTTTTCCGTCGTTGGCAAAAGCTGAAAGCTCTACCCCTTTACTGCATGGCTATTCAGAGAAACTACAAGGCAATCCACAAGAACAAACCTCCCTCCGAGTCAGATGCGAAAGGCAAAGGACGCAAGGAAAAGCCATACCATAGGCTTTCTGAAATTAACTGGCTAATTAAAAATCCCCTTCTCGTTAAATGCCAGCCCATATACATATATAGTTCAAGCGCGATACTTTAGCCGCAACTTTTCTCCGCGTACCTAATTTTCTTTTACACTTTTAAACCTTGAAATAATTTTTATTTCTCATTTTCAGTATACCTATATATATATATATAGATAAATATACATTTTTATCTATTTTTAACCAACTGGACGTATTTATTCATCGATACATTTTTTTTTGCTTTTTTTTTCACTCAGAAGAAATATAAAACGTTTAAAACTTCCAAACAATAAGATGTAAAGAAAGATAAGAAAAAAAATTATTACTTACGAGAGACTTTTTTATCCCACAAAAAAAAACGATTCGTAAAAGTGTGTGTGTGTGTGTGAAAAGCACCGAAAGGTGTCACGTAGCCAGATTTTCAGGTCTCTCGTGACCGACTCGGTCACGCCTAACATTCCTCTTTCCTGCAGGCTTCCAACCAAAAACTAATTTAAGTTCGAGAATCACTTTGGATATTTCGATTTATTCAGATACCTCCAACTCTATTTCCCACGAGGCATTCTCTTGCTCCGCGGATTACGTGCCTCGGAGCTTTTTACCTGCTGCTGCTGCTGCTGCTCACCCCTATACCTCTTGTCGCGTACCATTCACATTTTTATCATATCCATCGCGTCCCAACACCCTGAAATATCGAAAAGACTCTGATGCCAATAAATAAGAAACAATTTACGGTTTAAAAATTGCTTCAATTGGTGAAAAAGATGAGAGATGATTCAATTAAATTTTTTTTTTTTTTACAAACCATCGTAATGAGAGGTGAGAGCAACGAATGATGCATGATAAAAATTTTATCAATCTAAATAATAAAATTAATTAATATTCGATTTTCAAAAAAAAATTCTTATCAGCAAATAATAAAATGACGATAAATTTTTCCAAAAATAAAAGGACTCGATAATTTAAGAAAATTTCATAAGTTTGTCTTTCTGTGCTCTCTTTTAAAAGAGCTTTTTATCAAATGTGTCCACAAAAGAGAGTTGAGACGATCTGAATGAGCACGATTTGTATCCGGAAGTGATTGCTGGTAGCAGGGGATGGGAGGGAATAATAGGAGAGCCCGAGAGCTAAACTTCTTCGTGGCCTGTCGATCGCGGTTCTACATACAAAAGTCCTTTGCAAACTCGCCTGTGTTTCTGATGGCTCGGTTATCGAGTCTACACGTATACTTTCAATTTTTATTTTCATCTCTAGAGCTCTATATGCTATTTTAATTATTTTTAAATTCATATAATTAATTCATTTAAACATGTGAATTTTTTTTATTTTCATCTCTAGAGCTCTATATGCTATTTTAATTATTTTTAAATTCATATAATTAATTCATTTAAACATGTGAATTTTTTTTATTTTCATCTCTAGACCTCTATATGCTATTTTAATTATTTTTAAATTCATATAATTAATTCATTTAAACATGCGATTTTTTTTTATTTTCATCTCTAGAGCTCTATATGCTATTTTAATTATTTTTAAATTCATATAATTAATTCATTTAAACATGTGAATTTTTTTTATTTTCATCTCTAGAGCTCTATATGCTATTTTAATTATTTTTAAATTCATATAATTAATTCATTTATACATGTGATTTTTTTTTATTTTCATCTCTAGACCTCTATATGCTATTTTAATTATTTTTAAATTCATATAATTAATTCATTTAAACATGTGAATTTTTTTTATTTTCATCTCTAGACCTCTATATGCTATTTTAATTATTTTTAAATTCATATAATTAATTCATTTAAACATGCGATTTTTTTTTATTTTCATCTCTAGAGCTCTATATGCTAATTTAGTTATTTTTAAATTCATATAATTAATTAATTTAAACATGCGATTTTTTTTTATTTTCATCTCTAGAGCTCTATATGCTAATTTAGTTATTTTTAAATTCATATAATTAATTAATTTAAACATGCGATTTTTTTTTATTTTCATCTCTAGAGCTCTATATGCTAATTTAGTTATTTTTAAATTCATATAATTAATTAATTTAAACATGTGAATTTTTTTTATTTTCATCTCTAGACCTCTATATGCTATTTTAATTATTTTTAAATTCATATAATTAATTAATTTAAACATTAGAATTTTCTATATGACATAATTTTTGGTAGCCATGACGGTCGCCAACAACACTATGTTAAATTCTCCCTGCCAGGGCTGTAAATTATTATAAAAAGCGACATTAATGCGAATAACTTTTTTTTTCTCTCGATACTTTGGTCAATGTCATTTTTTTTTCTTTCTTTTTTTTTGCATAAATCGCTCGTTATATTTTTACTTTGGCAGTTTGTTGGTCAAAGATTTGTTGGTTTAAGCAAAGTCTGGCACTCACAGGTCTCACATGTGAGAGTTCAATAACGCCAGTGAAGAATATACGAAAGTGGTGGTGGTGGTGGTGGTGGGGGGGGGGGGGGGGGGGGGGCGATTAATTTCCGATTGTCAGAGGGTGCAACTCCCGTCCAGCCCATAACAATACAATCGATCATTGAACTAAAATACCAGCAGACTTTTGTGCTTGATATAACACGAAGCATGTATAGCGGAGGAAAATAATCGTGGGGACTTGCAGGCAGGGGGTGGGGGTGGGCAATGAAGCGCCAACTTTTCTCTCTGCTTGGAGAAATATGGGACGAAAATAAATTAATTCACGGACAATTCACTCTCACGGGGGGTGGGGGGGTAGTTCGTGTCTTTCCTCTTCCTGGCTCTTTCAGCACTTTGAGTTCACCCCGGCGAGGATCCTCCCCCTTAACACCTCCTAATTCACTCCATTCCATCGATTTCTTTAATAAAAACAAAAGAAAAAAAATTGAGTCTCTCTGGGAAGGTACGAAATATACCAGAGAGTTCAAGTTCTCGTTCGAGTCTCCTCATAGGTCAAACTGCTATACTTCAATGTCACCCACCGTATATATCCTAGCCATCGCTATTTTTAAATAAATCAAATAATTTTCTTATAGATATGAGAATATTGTACAAATTTTTCCAAACCCAAACGCCATTCTCTAAGTCGTGATTTTTCGTGATTTTTTTTTTTTTTTTTTGCCAAAAAAAGTTTTTTCACAAAAATGGCTGTAACTCTGCTCCCTTGAGAGATAGCGACGTTTTTCTTTTTTTATTTGAATCGCAAGAGTCCAAGCTTTAAAATGCCACTGGATTCGTTGAGCTGGCATTTTTTTAAATATTTTTTCAAGATTTTTCAAATTGGACGAGCGATTTTGGCAAATTTTCAAAGTGCCTTTAGGAAAAGGAGGGGAAAAAAAAAAACGTAAAATTTGCATTTAGTTCTCGATACCTCGACGCACACTAATTTGTCCTCTTTTTGTTTCCCTCTGCGATGAAACAAAGTTCAAATGTTTCAAAAGAGGATTTTTCATAGTTGGCAGAAAAATTGCAAGCATAATGAGAGAGAAAAAAAAAAGATACGTGATAAAAGCGGTGAAAAGAATAATCAAGTTTCAATAGATATGCCATGTCCCCATTGGGAAAGTTTAACGTTTCCGCATTTACAACTTTATTCGAGAGAGTCTCACGTGATTCGTGACTGGGAGAATATGAAGTTAGTTGGTATCAACGTATATAATGGTGGTGGTGGTGGTGGTGGTGGTGGTGGTCGTGGTAATGGTCGTGGTCGTGATACGCTTCAAGAGTTTGAGTATCGACGTCACCGCCAGTGCTTGAAGGGCGATCCTCTCGCCCCCTTACTGCTCTGTTTCCCATTCGCATTACGAATTGTGCTTGACTGCTGCTGCTGCTGCTGCCGCTGCTGCTACTTCTAACTGCGCTACAGATCTGTGTAACCGACACTCTCTGTAATGGAATATGACAATGCGAGGCGCATAATAATCAGCTGTTTCTCAAATCTCTCTTCCCCCGAGTTCGTCCACTATTCGATATGGCGGAATCCCGCATACCCCCCCGAACTTTGTGTAAAACCCAACTGTGTACTACCTGTGCTTGACGTTGAGCCTGAATCGGAAACTATTTCGCTCTGATCGGGTCACTGCACCATTTCAACTGCTATAATCCCCGCAGTTCGTCTATCATCTATACTGCCTGAGTGTGCAGCACAAATATCCATCTCTATCTCTGTGATTTTTTATTCACGTCATCCAAACTCCACCTTAAACTTTAATAATCATTGTTAGTCATTTTTTGTCTTGATTAATAGGAAACTATTTCGCTCTGATCGCTCTCCTCGCTATGATTTTTAATTCACGTCATCCAGACTCCACCTTAAACTTTAATAATCATTGTTGGTCATTTTTTGTCTTGATTAATAGGAAACTATTTCGCTCTGATCGCTCTGCTCGCTATGATTTTTAATTCACGTCATCCAGACTCCACCTTAAACTTTAATAATCATTGTTGGTCATTTTTTGTCTTGATTAATAGGAAACTATTTCGCTCTGATCGCTCTGCTCGCTATGATTTTTAATTCACGTCATCCAGACTCCCCCTTAAATTTTAATAATCATTGTTAGTCATTTTTTGTCTTAATTAATCGGAAACTATTTCGTTCTGATCGGGTCACTCCACCATATCAACTATGCTAATAATTCAGTTCATATATTTATACAACCGATACAATATTATCACGTTATAATTCTCGATTTAAGAAATATATCCACAAATATCCATCTCCATCTCTATGATTTTTAATTCACGTCATCCAGACTCCCCCTTAAACTTAAAAAATAATTATATTATTTTTTATATTATAATAATTATTTTGCAGATGTTAACATGGTAGCTGAACCAAAACCACATCAGACAGGAAGGAAAAGACAAAATATGGCCAAAACTGGAAACGACTGGTGAGTTTTCCACACTTATTCCTGCTCAAAAGTTATGTCATTACAAAAATCTTGTGCTAAAATTTAATCCTTTTATTTTGTAATATTAATTTTGTCTCTTAACTTGTATAAAAAAAAATATTTTATATTACGTGTACATTATTTATCGAAAACGAATTACAAGAATCAGCACCACTAGGATCAAATATAAAAATTTAAAAAAAATCTTAAGGGGAATTTATAGAGTCTTTTATAAACGAAAATATTTGCTTTGCTTTGAGAATGGCAAATGGAATATTTAAAAAGGTGTGGCAAATCGCCATGAAATTTTGTGCTTAAATTTTATCCTTTTATTTTGTAATATTAATTTTGTCTCTTTACTTGCATAAGAAAAATTATATTATACTACGTGCATATTATTTATCGATAATGAATTACAAAAATCACCACCACAAGGATCAAGTAAAATTAAAAAAAATCTTAAGGGGAATTTATAGAGTCTCTTATAAACGAAAATATTTGCTTTGCTTTGAGAATGGCAAATGGAATATTTGAAAAGGTGCTGCAAATCGCCATGTGAAAATTTTTCACAGCACAGTCAAAAGATTAAGTGGGGGCGACGACACATTGTCAGATGAAGCACTCTTTTCCTCTTGAACGAGAGACCTTTTGCTCAACTTACTTTTGGATGAATAGAGACCAAAGTACGATGCGGCTGCGATCCAGGGGTTATGGGGGGTGGGGGGGTCAGTACCATCCCAGTAGAAATGGGGATAGTCGGATTAGAAAGAGAGCACGCACACGTGCCTTTTGCAATAACAGCACTCTCCACTTAAGCAAAGTGTTTGAATATTTTATATATACGTGTATGCGTGACTCTCATCAAAATATTGCCGGTGATGCGAGGGCTCTTCATATATATAGCTTTTTATTTTTTTCTATTTTTTTTACGTATTATTATTATTATTATTATTATTTTGGTGAATTCAACACGACCATTACTTATATACTTTTTTTGTTTCAGGGATTACTATTACGACAGGTGAGCAATTTAATTAATAAAACATTCATATATATATATATATATATATATATGGCAGCTGTAAGAGATATAGGGCAAGTCCATAACGGTTAAGACACCTTAATTTTTATCAGCTGAAAGTTTTTCGGGCTCGGTATATTGTATTATTTGTGAAAGAATTTCAAATTTCAAACCACAAATTGAATATATATATTTGTTCATTTGATACGATTGGCGAGTAGCAGCAAGTGATGGAGGAGCAGGAGGAGCAGGAGATCCAATATAATGTCGGGTCACAGGATATCCGGAATCTCTGCACTTAATATGTGTCAATGGGCTTTAGGTTGTCGAGACTGAAACGTGTTACGCGGCTCCGATTGCTCCCTCTTATCCCCTATACATATATACATACATACATATATGTATATATATATATAATGCTCCTGTACACCCCTGTGTTGATAAGCCCTGGCAGACAATCGCAAAGCGATATCTTTAGCCCAGTTGACGTGTTACCTGATTTATTCGATACCTTCAATTTTATTCATTACTCAATTTTACACAATTTCTAATAAAATTAACAATAAGAAAAATTATTATTATTATTAGGATATTTGATAATCGTAAAATTTTTATCTACGATTTAAATCTAAACGATAGATCAGTAAACAATTTTATTGAACAAAATATTATCACATGATTTTTCTCTAAGCCAAATTAAGGATAATTTTATATGTAGAGTTGGGGAGAGCATGATGTAAATTCACAGGAGTTAGTCGCTTGTGAAGGTTTTAAAATTCGGGCCATAAATTAATTAAAAAAAAAAAAAGAAAAAAAGTTTGAAATATTTCATTCATATTTTCAGTTATTACGCATCAACGGCATTTCTTCCACGATTAGCCCCACCGTTGAAGAGACAACGATTGATGCAACCAACACGATCACAACAGCCAAAACAACAAAAACCAGCCCAGCCAATATTGAGTAACACGATCAGCAGCAGCGTTCCAGACTTGGCACAACTCAAAGTTTACAGTTAATAATTATTATTAATAATAATTTTGAGCTAACGAATTGGAAATGTCCGATGCCATTTAGAGAATTTATTTTTCATTATATTGAATATATATATATTTCAGGTAATCCGGATATATTAATTTGTGGAAACTGCAGAGAGATATACACAGATTTAGGGGAATTACTCCAACACAAGAGAAATTATTGCAAAGTTCGTTTTACTTGTAAATGTCACACCTTCAATGAAGCCTTATTACCAAGTACGTTAAATATCAACAATTGCAAAAATTAAAATAATTAATCCTTTGATTGAAAGAGTAGAAATTTTTTAATATATTGCAGAAACTTCCAAATGACATTTTTTTTTTTCTTCTTTTTCTTTATATTGTTGACTATCGTGTTCGTGTGTAAAAATTTAACGTGTAATAATTGTTCGCAGAAGACTCTACGACAGCATTGCTCTGCGTTCTCTGCAAGGATTCATTTCCCTCGGCCTGGGAATTAATGGTTCACGCCCAGGCAGCGCACATGATCAATATATACGAGTTGGGTAATCGATCTCAAAATTTGAGATCAACGCAAAGTCCACTTTGTAGCCCGGAGCAGCCAACTACAGAATCATCACAATCCCTGCGTGATTTAGAGGTAGCAGGTCTCGTCGTCTGCCATTTTATTCATGCCCAATATTGTCAAACGAAAATAGTGATTTTTTTTTTTTTTTTCTCCATTGGTGAAATTTCGTATAATAAATTGATAAAATGGTCGTATGGATTTAGGGAAGGAAAATAATGGATGGAGAAGAAGAGGGTGGTGGAGATGAGGATGATTTGGATGGTCATGAACTTATACCATCGCCTGACAGTGGCAAATCAACTGACAATGAAGGATTTGCCTCACCAATCAAAATTCGTACCGGTATCAATGAATCTGATCACGAAGACTCTGATGAAATAATGGACTTGGAAAATACTCCTCGTACTGGAATAATTCACACTCACAGTAATGTAAGTTTTATTTTCATATTTTTAATAGTCGAACAATTTTTTACTATTTTTAGATTTATCATATAGAATCAAATATAATTATCAATATCAATTGGCTCGTAAAATTAATAAAATTAATAAAATTTACTGTTGCAGGATTCGTCCGTGGAATGCAAGATGGAGAGAAGCCAACGAAGAACCGGAGAGTCAATGATAGCTCTGACCAACGGATCTTTGTCCGCCCGTGAATAATAAATAATTCCAGCAAAGTAAAAATATGCGAATTAATGAAAATTATAGAAAAAAAAGCGAAACATGTTAAGAAATATAAATAATTAATAATGGCTAATATTTAATAGGAATAAAATGGTCTTCCCTTCCCAAGGGATTCTTTTTCCACGAGCAGCAGCAGCAGCATCACACCATGTCCAAAATTACGGACGACATATCGAACTCGATCGTTTTTGGATTAATCCGTTTGTATATATATATAGCTTCGATGATTCCTTCATGCATCAAACGCAAATTATTATTTTTTTTTCTTTTATCATCATACCAACACTATATATGCGACATTATTAACTCTTTAGCTATCTGTCGAAAAAGAAACTTTTTTTTTAAATTTATTCCAAAAGCCATTCTCGCCTTGTTAATATTATATATATATATATATATATATATATATATATATATATATATATGTATGTATATATATATATCATATAAATAACTCGCGCGGCAATCATCGATCGTTCCACAACATATATATACTGAAAAATTATTAATTTGTGCTTTAATTGAAAAGTGTTAAATATTTTGAGATACTTGTAACTATATTAGGGGATAGGATCTATAATTATCCCAAGGGATATATTAAGCATTGACTGTTTTCAACGGCCCACCATGTTGTCCGTTACAAAAATTATAAATTATAAAAAACAATAAAAAAACAACAAGAAAAAAACAAAAAAATCTGAATAATAAATGAATATTTCAGAAAATTTATTAATAATTCCAATTTTTATTATTGCCACACACACACACACATCACTAATACTCTGACACTCATCATTAAAACAAATAATTTAAAATGTTTTTTTTATTTTTTTATCAAGAAAATATTTTATATTTTACAAAACGAATCATTTGATTTGTTTTTATATTTATGAATAATTAGAGTCGACATATTTCCCAAAGACTCTGAGAGCTTCAAAAGTCTCAATGCCAACGGGTTCGATTTCACTTGGAGAAGGGTTGAATCCCAAATTTCCACCACCGGGCAATTCAATCGTATAAGTCAATGGAACTCCAGCGACTCCCATTACCCAATCATCGCTACCTCCTGCGGCAGCATCTAAAAATTTTCATCATCCTTCTTATATTGTATATTAAGTTGTAAAAATTTATTTTGAAAATTCATGAGTTTCTCCATCTTTTACGAAAAACAAAATCAAAATTCACATTGCATCGTGTCTATATATATATATGTGTGTGTATAAACACCCCGCGAGAGTCACCCACCAAATGCACTAAATTATTATTATTATTGAGTATTCAACGAGGAGATATATGCGTAAAAAGGAGGATAAAAGTTTACTCACACAAAACATTGGTAGAACTTCCGATCGTATAACGCGTTCCGTATACCGAAGCGAGAGCGTTTTCAGCTGAGACGGCCACAGAACGCTTCAAACGATAAAAGAAAAAAAAAACATTAGTATTGAATAATGTTGTCACGTGGATATTATTAATGGGAACGAAAAACATGTAAGAGACAAATTTTTATGTCCTACAATTTACTTAGTTTTCTTTTTAACCCTTTCCATGCCATTTTGAAAAATGGATCATTCCAGATATTGATTATTTTTGTCAATATACTTTGAACTTTGTACAATAAATGTGGCTTTGCTTTATTTTTGAAAAAATTAAATTTATTATGATTTAATTATTGAAGAATAATGAATAATTGGGGCAGATAAATTGAATCGATGAAAAAAAAAACCAAAAAAAGGAAATAACTTAATTGGTATACTCACAAGAACTGGCTCATTATCTGGTAAATCCGAGGTGTATCCCCATGGATGAAGCATATACTGCAAAAATTTGTCAAAAATAATTTTTTTGTTTTTTTATTTTATTTTTTCAATATAGAATAAACTTGCCTGGCCATACGAGTGAACAGTAAGATACAATTTAATGGATTTCTTGTTAGCCAAAACGAAATCTCTCAAAGCTGCAGTTTCCTTCTCTGAGAAAGGCTTTTTTCCAGCATACGTATCACTGCAGGGGTTCGATGAAGCTCCAACAGCTGCCAATAATATTAATAAATTCGTCTTTGTGGGTGAAATAATGTGGGTAAAATAATAAATATGAAAAATTCGTAGTATCAATTCCTCCACCACCAAAAAGACGACTATGAATTCAATAATTCGAAAATAAAATATTTACACAGGATATAATAATTCATGTACCGAGGGTTCTATAAAGCTCTATGAAGCAGCTAAGCTAATTATAAAATAATCCACGAATATAATATAGTGCCGAGAATAACAAGCTCAAAAAATTACACAAATATTGATATTTTAGGTTTTTCAAAAGGAAAAATCTTACTCATCCATTTGAGATCAAAGTTTCTGTTTGGATCAGCTCCAAAACAGGGAGAGCCAACATTTTCCGATCTTGTCTTCCTCCACATCCGGTACTTGACGATAATTATGAAAAAAAAAAAATGAAAATCATTCAAATTGAAAAATATGAATTAATAATATTTATAAAAATATATATTTGTGTATGCTGATGAATATTATACCGAAGTGTGAGTAAATTCGTAACCATCAGGATTTAGACTTGGCAATATGTACCAGTCAACATTTTTGTACAATTCACTGTTGGTCTTGTTAAGAACCAATTGATGAATCGCATACAATGCAGTCGTTGGTGCAATCCATTCTCGTGCATGAATACCAGCATCTATCAAAATGGCAGGCTTGTCACCACCAGGACCACTCGAAATTTTCAATACGTAAATGGGATTTCCACTGTTTGAACTTCCAATATTAAGCAGAGTCACACTTTTCTCGTACGTTGTTGCAAGATTTTTTAAATAATCTTCAATCTGAAAAAAATATATATATATTTTTGTGTGTGGGTGTGTGTACCGTAAAATTAAAAATTCAAGGGTGAATTTTATGTTGGTCAAACGAAAAAAAAAAAAAAATTAAATACACTTGATTGAACTTACAACACTGAATCGAGGAAAATATTTGATAGGACTGCTGCCAGCTTCCTCGCGAGTAGCAACATTTCTAGCTATTTCATTAACGATATAATCTTGTCGAATTGTCTCCGATACGTCCTGAACGAAAATTTTATAATCAATCCCGTATCTCGAGAGGGCATTTTTAAAATTCTCAACAAAATCAGCAGTGACCAAAATTTTTATTTCATCCCCGAGAATTTTTGTTATTTTCAAAAAATCAAATGCCGGATGATCCTCGTACGATTTAACGAGCGATAATTTTTCTTCTGTATCGCACTTTATGCTAAATCCTTGCATCCTGCCATTAACAAATACAAAACAAGATTATTATATTTATATCGAGATATGAGAGCAAAAAAAAAATTTGACAAACGTTAAAATTCGAAAGGTCGACGTCCAAATTTATAATAAAAATGTATAGAAAAAGTTTTCTAAACTCATAGAAAGAAATTACAAGTGGAAAATAGAAAATATATAAATATATAAATCATACCCCTGCATCGAGCGGAGAAATTCTTCATCTCCATCACCGAATACACTTGCTGCTAAAACAGCGAGAAGAAGGAAAGAATAACGCATCATATCGATAACTAGACAGTCTCATGAGCTGCGCTCCAATTTTATATATATATGCAATCTCATAATCTCTTATCGCACATTATTCAATTGAATCATTGATTAAGTATTTAACAAAAATAAATAAATAAATCTTTTTCTAACCTCACAATTGCGATAAAACATGATAATCTTTGCTCAATCACTATATATATGCACTGAATGAAAAAAATGATTTCGTTATTATTATTATTATTGGCAGAGTATATAATTATTATTGTACGTAAATTGATGTTGAGATATACACGAGCTATTTTACGTCACGCGAGATATACATCACCCGCGAGATAATATAAACACGTGTGCTGCGCTTTGGTAATATATATATAACGTGATTGAGCATTTTTTATATATGATTTCCGATCGTCACGTATACTCGATAGAGATCCTGCTACTTTATATATCTTTGATAATGTTATCTTCAGCAGAAATTTTACTATATTTATATATATATATGAAATTTCTTTATAATGAGAGCAATGTGCTCGAGCAGCCGATGTTAAGCCGATATATACTCGACATGGATTTCCCAATATTGATTACATATCTCGTTCCATTCTGTGTATTTTTTAAATAATCTTCTGCGCAGTGCAACGCTTCCCGTATCGGGTACAAAAATAATTATAATCATTACAATTACGATAAAATTATCGAATTTTCAAATCTTCGACGTCATCCAACAAAAATTGAATGAAAAAAAAAATAATAATAATCTGAGGCAAAAATATATAAAAAAATCTCGTCTTTTTCTTTCGTTGCGAGAAAATATTTGAGAGATATTTTTCAAAAGAAATAATAATAGCGTGAAGCAGCTCCAGATTAAATCATAATCTCTGTAAAAATTGTGACGATTAGCTCAACCGACTTGTTTTTTTTTTTTTATTTATACTCGCGAGAGATAATAATAATAATTGTCTGTTTTGACATGCTCGCACACTCGAAAAATAATAGATATAATACGCGGATATGGGTTTTTCCATATTGATAAAACGTAAGTATCTCTCATTTTTATTCTATGCTTGTGTCAATTCTATCTTTTTATTTCTGAATTTCCGTTTGCCACAACAATAACTTTGGTTTATTTAATATAAATTGTTCGATTTGAACATTTCTGCGCGTCGCTCTCTCGGATTAAAACTATTGAGAATTATTGAAAAATAATAGAGTTGTTGAATACAAAATACAATAGTCGAAAGAACACGTTGAAAAATTTTCGACCTTTACAAATTTTTAAATTCAATAGACTTTTTAACATTATAATTTCCTCTCCAGTTTCATTCATCCACCCATCTCTGATGACGAATGAAAAATATGGCCAAATATTATCCGCATTAGCGTTATAATTTCTAAATTGAATTACTTTTCAAATTCAAAATATGGTTACAGATTTTGTTACCGATTGAGAGAGCGTATCTTGAGTTAGTAGCAATGAGCGCTGTCAGATGGCGCGCTCACGACCTCTGGGTCAGCACATACTGGCGGTCGGTAAGCACATCGACGCGACATGTTTCTCTTTTCTCTTTCCTCTGGCACATGGAGCCACAGTCTTCTACGAGTTAATAAAATCTTTCATTACACATTTCTTCATTCCAATAAACGAGTTTTAACAAAAGTTAAGACTTAAATAAATATTATTTCAATAGAAAATGTTGATCAATCAGTTTGTTTAACGAGTTATAAGCATTGAAAAGATTTTTGCAAACCCGGCTCGACAAATTTCCTCACTACGGCTACTACGAGCGAGGCAGACAGGGACGGGTGGGGGGACAAAGCCGCCATTCATATTTTCGTTAGTGGAAATAAGTGTTGAAAAGCTTTTTCTCGTAATCGCAATTTAAAAAAAACCCTGCTACATACATACATTTGAGAATTCGAGATAGTGCCAAACAAGTGTCATCAATGAGAACGTTACGTTTTTCTCCCGATATTGTTTCTTTAATTGTGACCACTGACAAAAGAGCTGCATAATTCTTGAGTTTGCTTGCAAAATAAAAAAAAAAGAAAGAAAGAAAAAATACAGAGAGAGCTCGCGTATGCATTGCGAAAAGAGTTAAATTTTGCAGTCTAAGCGCAATTGCGCCTGATTAAAAACTAAAGATGCAGAAAATCAGTAAATTAAACTCTTCGATCGACATTATACCTCTGATGCAAGGGACCAGTGATAACAGTGGTAGAAAATCGAGAGGTTCCGCCGATAATTCCGTTGTACGAGATCCACGTATACCTCGAGATCCATTAATTATTACGCGAGTTCAGCAGGTAAGAATTACACATGAAACTTGGCACGATATAAATTTCCTCCTCCGTTTCTCATCACGCCAATGCGCTCGTGCTTAACCTAAAAACAAAAAAATATATCGTATTATACATATTGCGTACAATTTTTCTCATTATTTTTTAATTACGTAAATTTTACATATAATGATAATAAAAACAAAGGAAAAAAACGCCAGTATGATAAATGCACGCATTGAAATATGCAAAAAAAAAATCATTTGTAAACGGAAATTTAGCCGAAACGACAAATCCAAAATGGCTGCCTCACATTGTTGAAGAAAGTGAGAAATGAATAAAAATTCATACGAGCCATTTAGGATTTTTATTATTTATTTTTCGTACCTGGGGCTATTTTACATCTCTATTTTATTAATTATCCAAACTGACTTTTCGACGGGGGAAACGAAAAATGTACAATTAAATTTTTTTTTTTTGTTATTGTTTTTAATGCAAACGGAAATATCTCATATCTTGTATGAAAGTTGAATAAGAAATCCCTCGTCTCATACACCTCATGCACCTTGTGTCACACTCGATATCATAATCTCTTATGCTACGTTTAATTTTTAAAATGCTCCGATACTAAAATCTATTTAAAAAAAACAAAATTATTCGTCAATTTGGAGCTTGAAATTGCTTGAAATTGCAGAATACATGTACGTGCTCATTACAAAATAATAATAATAATAATAATCCTTAGCTAATTGTGTCTGTAATTACATTCGCGTCAGCTGGACAAAAATTTTGTCCCCGCATAAACTTTTGTAATATTTATAATGAGCTTTAATTAATTAATCCATAGAAATGATTTTCGTCGGTATTTGCTGCTGCTGCAATTTCCACACGTTATTTTTATTTCCAGTACATGTATGAGAACGAAGATAAGGTATACATAGACGTCAACGATATGGCTGATTATTTGCAGAAAAGGTATCGTGATTATAGTACAAAAAAACGTAGTTCGTTCCGAGCCATTGTGCGAAAAGCGTACGACGAAATAACTGAGAGTTTCAGTAGTAAAAAATCCGACATTTCGGGAGAAGACGACGATGAAGATGATGAAGTTGAGGTCGAAGTAGGTTTTTTCCCAAACGATACAATTCATTACTGATGAGAATTCAGTCTAATGCACATTAGTCAATTCATTCATTTTAATATTATCACTGTAAATTAAACTTTTCTTTTTTTTTTCTTCATAATTAATGTATCTTCAGCACGGAAATAATTAATAATAACACATGGAAACTTTTGTCACATTTTATTAGTCTCTCGGCCATTCGTGTGACAATTTTTGTATTTATATATTTGTGAAATTTCAAATTTTTCATTTTCTATTTGGGATATAATTCATAGAACATTTTTTTTCTCAACAAAATTCTTTCACAAAAATTAGATAAATTTTGTCCCCTGCATTTTCCTCACGATCGCAATTCTCTCTGCGCTCAATTCTAGAGAATCGTTAAATGTCGAAATTTCACATTTTGCCAAATTGTTTTTTTTTTTTTTTTCGCAACTTTTTTATGGTCATGTTGAAAAACTTAAAATATTAATTTTGATTAAGTTAAATGATATATGTAAAATCGTGGAAACAGCAAAAAAAAAAAATCTAAAAATCAATTATTCCAAATCATCAATTTTTAACTCGAAACTATTCGGAACGTTTTTTCAGGCAATTTTTGTTTTAAATACAAGCTAGAAGTTAGTGCACAAATGGTCATAACTGTGAATCATCAATTATCATTCTGTTAAGTTTTTGAGGAAAACTTCTCCTACACTTTGTTTTTCCTTTTCGTACTTTTACAAAAATAAACAAAAATAAAATCAGACGAACGATTTATGTGAAAGAATAGCGAGGGAAATATTGCGAAATTATACTCTGCAAATAATCGTCTGTATGCGATTAACTTTACGTATATTATTTTTGTTATTATTATTTTGTTCCGTGATGAGGATACTTAAATTCTTAAAAATATAATTTTATTCATACTCTGTTTGTCCTACAAAATTTTGCATAATTCATTTTTTCATCAAATCTCAAGTAATAGTTGTGTTAATTTTTGTTCATTTTGGCTAATCGACTAGTCTCCATTGCTCAATTCCCTTCAATAATAAACTACGCAATTGGGTGCAAAACTGAGTCAACACGTGGAAATTTTGCTTACTATTTTCTGTTACTAACGAAACGTTACACTTTTAGTTAAAAAAATAAAAAATAAAAAAATGGTTAGCTCCCCAAATTACTTATTTATTTTCATTTTTTAATCGCAATAGATTACTTCAGTTTTTCACCCAACTGTATGTCATTTTGTGTATAAAAAAAAGAAAAGAAAAAAAAACTATAATACAACTACAGTAATCCTTTCTTCAAATTGCACAGTCTGACTCACCGACTGACAAGGTAAGTAGCCAGCTCATAAAAATGTATAAAAAAACGGCAGAAGGACGAAATGGAAACTCGAGCGACAAAGAACTCATCGATATCAGTAGCGATGACGAGAGCGAAAATTTTTCGATCGATGGTCCAAAGAAACGTCGGGATGTTGAGGAGAAAAAAAAATCAGCCCAATCACATTCATGCACGAATACTGTATTGGAAAACGAGCCGGTGCCACTGCCTGAAGCCAATAATTCCGAACTGGTGAGTTTTTCATTATTTTTATTATAATTTTCGTATAATCGAAAATTGAAAAAAAAAAAAACATTTCTTTGACCAGTCAAAAGATGATTCTCCGTCAATATCCGCGGATGATGTGAAAACAAAGAAACGCTTGAGAGAGAAAGATAGCGATGCCGGTGGAATAGTGAAGAAAAAGAAAATCACTGCAACGAGAAGCTTTGAGTCAAAAGTCAAGTTTGCCGATCTTGGAGGTAGCACAAAAGTTTTGGAGACTGTATGCCGATTGTTGGTTCACATGAGACATCCCGAAATTTTTAAACAATTGGGAATATCATCACCGAGAGGTTTTTTGCTTCACGGACCACCAGGCTGTGGAAAAACTTTATTGGCACATGCCATTGCTGGGGTAAATAAAATTTTATCATATTTTATCGAAAAATAAATAATCTTATAATATATGAAATTATAAATTAATATATGTGCGATTATGATTCTTTTTTGTTTTTTTTTTCTTTCAGGAATTGGGCGTTCCTCTGATGAAAGTAGCGGGGCCAGAACTTATCGCGGGTGTTTCTGGCGAGAGTGAATCACGTATAAGAGAACTTTTTGAACAAGCTGTCGCTATTGCTCCGTGCGTTCTCTTTTTGGACGAGGTCGATGCAGTTGCCAGTCACAGAGCAACAGCGCAGAGAGAAATGGAACGTCGAATTGTTGCCCAATTACTCTCCTGTCTTGATGGTTATTATTGGGGAAAAACAAATAAATATATCGAATTTTCAAATGAAATTATTCTATGAGGGCTAAAATTATCCTTTTAGATCTGAGTACGAAGCAAAATGGCGAGACTGTGCTAGTTTTAGGAGCAACAAACAGACCCGAGGCGCTCGATCCAGCATTGAGACGAGCTGGACGCTTTGATCGTGAAATATCACTCGGCATACCCGACAAAGAAGCCCGAGAGGGCATTCTCGCTGTTCATGCATCAAAACTCAAACTCGCCGATGACGTCAGCCTGGCGGAAATTGCATCTCTCACACCGGGTTTCGTTGGTGCCGATATTGTTGCACTTTTGACTGAAGCAGCCATGGCAGCTGTCAACAGGTAATTTTCTATCTGTCGCATTCAGGAAATTATGCATTTCCCGACTTGTGTAATGAAATTTTGAATACGATCTCGATCAAGACATTTGCAAAATTTCAATTTTTCACGGACAAAATTATATTTTCACCAAAAGAAAGCTTCCTCTATGAGAGAAATCATAAATTGTTTATGTTTATTTTTTATTATTTTTTCGTCAGAGTTTTCGACAGTCTGAAGAGTGAAAAAAAATCTGAAATTCCGAATATAAAGCCAGCGACTGAAAAAAAGCAAGCTCTGGTAGAAAATGGTACTGAGGGTGGTTTCAATGCTGAAACGGAAATTACGAAAGAGCCCACAAATGGTGATGAAATTTTGCCCATTGAGGTTGCTGAAAAACCGGAAACGTCTATCGGAGTTAGAAATGAAACGGCATCTGAGCCCGCTGAAGTAACATTGACGGAATCATCGAATATTTCGAGCAAGGAAAATTCCGGTAAACTGGCAGGTTTGCTCACATGGCTACACAATGATGCTCCTTTGTCGCCCGAACGATTGGCAGATTTACGAATCGAACACACAGATTTTGAGAATGCTCTGCGAGTCGTTCAACCATCGTCAAAAAGAGAGGGTTTTGCAACAGTCCCGGATGTCACGTGGGACGATATTGGATCACTGCAAAATATAAGACAAGAATTACAAATGGCAATATTGGTAATTATCGTCTTTGAATGTTTTTTTTTTTTTTTTTTTTTTTTTTTTTTTTTTTTTTTTTTTTTTTCACCGTTTCAAACGTTACCCGAGAGATATTGATGTGATTTTAGGCCCCCGTCAGACATTCCGAGCGTTTCGCAGCTTTTGGCTTGAATACACCAACGGGAGTGATGTTATGCGGTCCTCCTGGTTGTGGAAAAACTTTACTCGCCAAAGCTATTGCCAATGAGGCTGGAATTAATTTTATTTCTGTAAAGGGCCCCGAATTGCTGAATATGGTAAAAAATTTAATGATTTTTTTTTTTTTAATTTGAAAAAATTATATATTTCAATGATTTTTTTTGCAGTACGTCGGTGAAAGTGAAAAGGCAGTTCGGCAATGTTTCATCAGAGCGCGTAATTCGGCACCGTGCGTTATATTTTTTGACGAGCTTGACGCCTTGTGCCCAAAAAGATCGGACGGCGATAATTCAGCTACCTCACGAGTTGTCAATCAAATGCTCACCGAAATGGACGGTGTCGAGGGTCGAAAAGGAGTTTATCTAATGGCAGCGAGCAATCGTCCGGATATCGTTGATCCGGCAGTTCTTCGTCCAGGAAGACTCGATAAAATTCTCTATGTTGGCCTGCCAACTGCTGCCGACAGAGTTGATATTCTCAGGGCTCTGACAAAGGTGGGATTAGCGTTTTTTTTTTTAATTATCTACCTTTTGCCTTGTGGGAGGCTATTGAAAAAAAAATGGTTGCTCTGTCTATTGTATTTTGCATATTTTCTCAGAGATGGTTCATATTTCCCATGAAAAAAAATTAAATTTTCATTAGTCTGTTTATTCCAGACTAAAATTAAATTTATCTTTTGTTCAAAGTATCAACTGTCTGTGAGAAAATAGCGAAACGCGACTTTGTCGTTTGGCTAAATCTATGACGGAGGGGTGTGAAACAACCCCCCACAAAAAAATCACAAAATTTATGTTCAATTTTACGCGCAATTCCAACAATTTCAATTCGAATAATTTCATGATGTGTATTATTTCAGAATGGTACAAAGCCTAAATTTTCAAGCGATGTAAATCTGGAACAAGTTGGAAAAAGCAACAACTGCGAGGGATATTCGGGAGCTGATTTATGTGCCTTGGTTCGCGAAGCCGCTACAGAAGCATTGCGAGAATCTATGCAGGAACTTACAGATAATCCAACGGACATTACAGAAGTTACCATTCGACACATTAACGCTGCGTTTGACAAAGTTCGCCCATCCGTGCATGAGAGGGTAAGTCTCTGTTAAGATTGTTTGGCAACCCTTGTTATTCAGCTATTTTCCCCCATCCTAAAACTTTGATCCAGCTATTTTACGAAACGGTTAAATCTTTCGAAATAAAGGGCAAAGTTTTGCACCATTGAAATTTCCATAAATCAAAATCATTGCATTTACCCAAAAAAATGCACTGTCTCGGCCTGCCGTCGAAGGGGTTCTTGAGAACTAGAAATTAAATATTTTCTATACATCCATTAAGTTCTTTCTGGAAATTATTCCAAAAGGATATTTCTATGGTTGCCAACAATTCATCACAGGCCACAAAAAAAAAATATTTGCTGCGACATCTGCATGGGTAAAATTAACAATTTTTTGTTTTCCTTTTGCAGGACGCCAAACACTACGAAAAGCTACAGAAAATGTATTCACCGTTTAATAAGTCCTCGGAGATCGTGCCAATGGACAGCCCAGTGGATGCGCCAATGATAGATGCAACGATGGAAGCTATGGAAACGTGAGATCTGCAGCCTTTTTGTCTCTTGAATCTACGAGGAATGTTATACTCATGTGTATTTCTTAATAAACATGTACACTTCGTGGTCTCAATATATAACTTGTTATATTACGCGTGTATTCCTCCTTCGTAATTTTCTTTTTGCCATAGAAAAAGCGTTCTTACATTATTTTTTCTTAATTATAATAAATTTTTTAACCCACGCATTAAGGGCTTTCACACTCGAATGAAAATTAATTGACAAAATAAAATTCAACCCATAAATACGCTGATAAATTATCTTTTGTTACTAAGATTATCGAAAAATTTACTCCACAGTTGGAAAAAACAATTTTTATATTTTTTAATAATTATTCCACTCATTTGATTTTAATTTCTCACACTTTATTGCTAAACAATTATTAAAATCGATGAGATTGCCACATCTTTTGTAACGTAACAAGATTACCACTGAAGAATATCCCCTTTGGAACAAAATAATTATTATTTTGTCTCCATGATAGATGGATGGAACGCCATGCGCAAAATTTTTAGTCACTTGCGATCGAATTTTATAATTATCGCTCTAAAATCATAATGACGAGTTTTTCGTAAATCGTGGCAAAAATTGAAACTATCCGTTATCTCTCTTGCTTGTAACACTTGTCCAGGTTTAACGAGTAGAAAAAATCGTCAGGAGAAGCCCTTTCGTGCTGGTTTACAAGCGATCTTGTCACAATTTTTCACGACAGACACAAAAGATAAGAAGAGTAAAGCTCGTCATGTCTGCTCTAGCCTGGCTTCACCCTCGATATGGCTATTCCGCGTACATTGCACTATTTCCCTACAAACTTGTTGAATGAGCGCATGCGTCTTTGCAGCAAAATATTCTCTTCCTTCATTATTCAATGGTAAAATAAACGTAAAAAAAGGGTTCAGAGTATTCTGACAAAAGTATCGGTTGAAAATTATCGATAAACATAGTTCCAACATTTTACAATTGCTAAGGGCTCGTATCTAGAAAAATCCCACAGTTTATATACACAGAGGGTGGCGAAGAGCTTGCACTTATTCGCTGACAGGAAACGTCTCGAGAATCGAAGAAAATTATAGCGTTGAAAAATCATTAGAACTTAGAGTTGAGGCTACAATACACTTCTCAAGAGCCTCTCAATGGCTATTAATAATCAATTGAGCCATAAGTATGGTGTAAAATCAGCGTGAGGTATATGGCTTGATTTTATACCAGCAGTATGAAATCAAGGACTCCATTCAATTCACTCCCATTTTGTTATTTCGTTAAATCACCTGTATCATGTAGAGTTCTATGTAGGATAATTTAATGAGCGGCCTCAGACCACTTTGAGTAATTCACCCCCCTCCCAGCTATTGCAAAATTGTACTTTGCAATCATAAAACAGTTCGACGGGAGCTTGGAAAAAAAGCTTGAGAATCTAAGGAAGAGAATCCGCCGAGAGAATTTTCATATTATCTGAGGTATCATTTGAACTGCTCCAAGTTCTATGAAATATCGCGGAAATTGAAAAAGTCGCTTTAAAAATCTTCAATAATGGCCTCAGACCAGTTAAAGTAATTTACACTCCCCCCAGCAAATTGTAAAATTGTACTTTGCAATCGTAAAACACGTCCTGGGGAGGTTGGAAAAAAGAGTTGAAAATCTAAGGAATGTATCCGTAGATTCTCAACCCTCTTCTCGAAGATCCCGAAGACTTGTTTTACGATTGTTAAGTACTATTTTGCAATAAGTAGGGGGGGTGTAAATTACTTTAACTGGTCTGAGTCCGCTATTGAATATTTCCAAAGGGGCTATACAATCGCAGAGAGAATTTTTAAAATTATCCAAGGTATTATTTCAACTCTAAGTTGTATAAAATATGTCGGAAACTGGAAAAAAAAAAAAAATATCCTCAACAATTTTAAAATAGCACTTTGCAATTGTAAAACACGTCTTGGGGAGTTTGGAAAAAAGAGTGAAAATGTATGGAAAGTATCTGGATATAGAATCGCAGAGACAAGCCTCAGACCAGTTGAAGAAATTTACATCCCCCCAGCTATTGTAAAATAAGGGTTGAGAATTTAAGAAAAGTTGAGAAATTGAAAAAAAAAACAATCACTCGCCTTGGAACATATTTTTGAATAAATTGCTTCCTCGGTACAATTCGTACGACGCAATTGAAACGTCAACGGGATGGTAAATGCTTAAAATTCCATCTGGATATCTTTCAGCTGGTGAAAAAAAAAAATTGCGTTGTTGAAGAGCAAGTATGAAGAGCACAAAAACCAATTCTCATTCCTCGACGCATCGTCAGGCGCTGGATGCTACAATTGCCTCTCTCAGGTAAAATTTACGTTTAAGCGTGACCGGTAGAAGATAATAAATTTATTTTTATGCTTTCTTCGCTGTGATGGTTGCATGCTCGGGAAATACATCTGCGATTATTTGCCGATATTGAACTGTAATTAATAATTTTTGCCTCGAGAAAATGCATGTCTTTGAATTGTTTTTTTTTTTTTTTTTATGATTGTTCATCGCAATTGCTTAAAACTTTATTGTGTGTTTGCAGGTTTTCAGGACTCTGGGTTTCTTGCGGAAAGTCAACTTCCATGTGGGATTATTTGTACAAAATTTATAACAAATCAGTTTTCACAATAGTCTGGATTTTCGCTGGTACGGTATTTGCCGATCTTTGCTTCAACTACGATGACTTGATCATTTTTACCGATGATGGCTGTATCCTTGCTGGGATCTCTGTGATAATTTATAAAATTTACAATTTTCACGTACGTTCCGAACGTATCAGATCCGTCATACAAACTGTCCATACTCCAATTGATGCTCTCAATCGCTCTTCCGGTTAGTAAATTTTATTTAATTAATTAAACGTTATAATTATTATTATTAGTGTGCCTCGTTCTGATTTAATCGATCCAAAATATATATCGATTCTCGATTTACTCAAGATCAGGAACTCAATATTTACGTTTTGGGTTAAATTTCCATTCTAAATAATTAACTGAGGATTAAATATTTTTTCCGTCAGTAAAAGAGATTCTGCATTAAACTGAGAGAAAATTTATTTGGTCCGATATTGAACGTTTATCAATTTTTTGTTATTATTTGTTTAAATAGCTGATGGGGCTCATCGGTTCAAATGTTATAACATCAAATATTCGAATATCTGGAAAAATGTGTGTAGCGACTTTAGTGATTTTGATCCGATCTAGAGGATGGGGTAGAAAAAAAATTTGATGAGAGACATTTGAGATAAATCTTACCGATATAGGATTACAATTATTTTGCACAAATAATTCTTCCATAAATGGGGTGGAAAAAAAAATGTGGAAAAATTTTGTTATGCCCAGTTTCGTTGCAGACATTGGAGTACGAGCAGTAGTAAGGACATGCAGCTTTTACGAGAAATTATTGCTGCATGGTTTCTGGGCAGTTGGTGCAATTTTATCAATCGCTCTAATATTTCTCGTACCGGTCGAAGAGGGTAATCTTCCAATTCGGGCGAAATATCCATTCGACGTAAGGAAATTTCCAATCCATCATATAGCTTTTTCCCTGCAAGCTTGCGCCGTTAGCATTGGATTAATATCGATTATCGGTATGGACAGCATGGTCATCGGTCTTTATAAATGGGTCAATGTTCAGCTCGTTATTCTCAATGCCAATTATGAAAATTGTTTAAAAAAAAAAAGTAGACACCGAGCCGCCATATTGTTGGAGGAACCGATATCGGAAAGAAAAGAAAAATCATCATCAACGAATGATATTAATCAATTCATTCCATTCAATAATAACGAAGCTCGTGTTACTAATGATGATACTTTCGTGCGACGATTCAAGACGTGCATTAAAAATCATCAACGACTCATCAACAGCATCGATGAATTGAACGAAATATTTCGTTCAAGCATGTTGGTTCAATTATTTGCCAGCTTCTCAATGATATGTTTCACCGGTTTCCAAGCTGTTTTGGTATGTTTTATCATTATCCAATTTTCATTCTTTTCTTTTCTTCATAATCCATGTTTTCGTGATATTTTTTTTGTTTTTTTTTTTAATTTTTAATTTTAAAGCGATATCAAAAGAAATAATTCGCCTACCTACGTGCGTACGTCATTTTTTTTCTCATTATTTCACAAAAGTTAATGCGAGTATAGTTTTTCTATTGCTGCTAGGGAAGAAGAAAAAAACCAAAACGATTCCATCCAGTAGTAGTAGCAGCCAGAAAGTAATAAAAAAATAATTGCAAGCCAAATTATTGGTCAGAATTTTAATAAAAAGCCTTCTTTTCAGTAATAATTTTAACCCTCTGGTCATAAGACTGGGTTATCACCACAGCACTGTGTATTTCTCAGTGGCGTTCGTTAACCAATCCATTACAATGATTTCCCAGCGCAAAAAATAGCTACGTGACACAATTTACCAAACGACTAAATAACTTTTGACAAAGAAATTTTTACGAAATACTGATACAAGCTTAGAGGTGTAATGATTCAAACCGATGAAATCGACACTTCCACGTGAATTCGGCCTGTTCCTCCTTAATCCCCGTTGTCCGGCAAATGCAGTATTGACCGACAACTTTAGTTTTCTTCGGATATCTCGTATCACTTAATAATAGATAAACATCATCTAATCGTGATTTATTAATCAGCGAAATTGGCAGATTCTTTTAAAATTATTTCGACATCAATCTTAATTCTGATAAGCAATTCTCAGATTTTATCACAAAACAAAACTAAAAAAGATATCTTGGAATGAAATCGACACAGCGACAGCGATGGCTCTGGCGCGATTGCAACATTCCAGAATCTGATGATTCTTACGTACGATTTTTTCGAAAGAGCCGATGACTGTATGACATCGGTACACATTTCCCCAAGTTCCCAATGCCCTCGTGCAGATTCAACTTATTTACGATTTTTTTTTTTCCAATTTTTCTCCAACTCATATGATTGGAAAAACTAAAAAAAAAAAAAAAAAAAAAAAAAAAAAAAAAAAACCAACAGGCCAACTCTGGAATAATGCTTATAAATTTTTTATATCCAAAACAGACTTTTTTGTCAATCTTTTCAGACTTTTTAATTACGTCACTTAATCCAATACACGTGAATGAACTGATGCTTTGTAATTGAAAAAAAAAAAAAGCCCTGTTTGAAAAATTGAAAAAAATCTGTCAGGCTCGAAAATTGCAACTATTACTGCATCGCGTACAATTTTTTACAATACAGCGCATATGAATTTTAATTGAAGTTACAATTTTTTGTTATACAAGAGATACTCTTCTCCCCTCGCATACATCATTCTTTTCAGGCAAAACTAACAATAAGAATCTATGAAAGTTTCTAGCTTCAGTCTCGCAATTTTACAATTTTACAATTACTAATTGTTACAAGTTTCTGTAAATTAATTTAAAAACAAAAAATATTACATCACTTTTAGGGCGCTAAGGATATATCGAGTCTACTGAAATTTAGCGTATATCTGGGGGCAGCATTTTCTCAATTATTGAATTGGTGCTGGACTGGAAATACTTTAATCTATCAAGTAAGTACACGGACAAAATAATTATTTTCCAATTCCATACATATCCAATTTGAAATAAATACTCAAGTTAAAGCTTTCAAAGCTTTAACGCTCAAGTTCTCTCAGCCTTGATGCTTTTTGTCTTAATTTCTTATTTTTATTATTATTTTTAACGTTGCTGATTTTGCCTTTTTAATATTCAAAGAGTGCCTCGTTAACGACAAGTCAGTGGCTTTCGGGCTGGGAGGACAACCATACGCCAGAAGTCATTTCTCTTATGATCATTTCACTGATGCGATCAAAGAAGCCGCTCAGATTGACAGCTGGCAAATTTTACACAATGTCAATGGAATCATTTATTTCGGTAAGAAAATTAATAATACTCAAAGGAGATACTGAACTTTTCTCCTGAGATTTTATATTATTATTGAGTAATTTCACGGATTGAGACGCATTGTATTAGTTTGCCTAATTATTTTCAATTGTGCTGGTCACATTGAAAAATAAACTAATCCTTTATTATACGATTAAACAGGCAAAAACAAATCTTAATCCCACTAAACAGAATATGCGCAATTCGTGAGACAAAAATTGACAAAAATGCTCAATTAAAATACAATGAATAATAACTTTTCTATTGTTTAACCATATTTTTCCTATGCAGCATTGAAATTTCATATTTATCCCATGTATTTCGATTGAATCGTATAACATGCGATTGTAGTGCCAATTTACAAAAACTTTAACTTCCTATTGAATAAAAAAATTCAAAAAAACTAAAAATTTACTTTGCTTTCTGAGTTCTACTTTCAATGAAAGATACAGTTTACAAACTCTAAAAATAATTCTTAAAACGAGATCATCATTCGTCTGTGACAATTAAGTTCAATTTACCTAATCGTTTTTTTTTTTTCACGTTTTTCCTAAATTACCTCGAATTTCCCACGTAATTCCTCGAGGAATAATCCCTATTTCTTCAATAGCTCATCAGTTATGTATGAAGTTTAACCACGATTAAGCCCTATTGATTCTTCCCTTTTGATTCTTCTCATAAAAAATATACACAATTTGTAGTTGACTGAAATTTGTGTCTTCGTGTTGAAAAAAATTATTTGAGATTGTTGAAAAAACTAAACACAACATGACCCGTAATAATACTTGATTTTTTTTTGTGTAATTTCTAGATATTAAGGAGCTCGTACTCGTTCTTTGCACTTTTAACAGAAATGAACGTCGTAGATCAATAATCAGCCCCGATCGAAGTCAAATAACGGATTCAACCGTCGTAGGGACTTGCTGGCCACGACAAAACCGAGGAATTTTTCGCATTCTTTTTTTATCACCTATCTCTGTTACGATTGCCGAAAAATAAGTGAATGTCACAGTGATCGATCGACTGATGAAATAAAAATACTTTAAACGCGTATATTTTTTGTGCTCGATCGACTGATAAAATAAAAATGCTTTAAACGCGAATATTTTTTCTTACTATTAAAAAAAGTATATATAAATATATATTTTTTCGTCGGCTCTCAAAAGGAATGATATGATACGTAATAGAAAAACTAATCTATTTGATTGTACTATTTAATGCACACATGCTTTGCCGTCATAATTATTTTTAGAATATATTTGAGCTTGAATTTGCAATATTTGTCCCAGGAAATGGATTTTTCTCAGAAATATAAAAGATTTAAAAAAAAAAAAAACGGGTATAATTGATGAAGTCGCACACTTTATTTCTCTAAAACCTTATTAATCAGTCACATGTATAAAAATCGATTTTCTTTTTTTTTTTTTTTTTTTTTCGTAGTAAAACTAATTATACGATACGCGTTCTATTCGAATGATTTTCTATTGTCTTGCTAAGCTTTTTTTTTGCCCATTTACTCCAACTCTCACACAGCGCATTGTGATAATTTTTGCGCATAATGTATATGATTCGATTCTGTACTAATTCTCACAATATTTCAATATAATAATAATAATCATAATAATAATACATTATTATAATAATAAAAATGCAATCATTCACTAGTTTGTTTGGTCGGTTCAGTCGTCCGGGTGTTTTTGATCCATGGATGAATCAAAACGCGATTTAGCGGCAATCGCCGAGTTGGATCGACCACCAGCAGCTGAGGATAAAAATTAAGTGAGCAATCGATTTGAAAATAATCGATAATTTAACAAATAAATAAAATTACCTTTGATATTAAGTCACGTGCCCCCTCGCTGACGTAATTCGGAAATGTGAATTGAGCTTTTTTGATTTTCATGTAAGTTTCTTCGTAAGTCTGAGCGAGAAATGGTGGATCACCGACGAGGCACTCGTAACACAAAACTCCAACGCCCCATAAATCGACTGTGTTATTGTGAGTTTTTCCGGCAACCATTTCCGGTGGCAAATAGTCGAGTGTTCCGCACATTGTGTGTCGTCGTGAGGATGGTGCGTGCACGGACCATCCAAAATCAGCGATTTTCAGCTCACCAGTACCGCCGATCAATAAATTTTCCGGCTTTATGTCACGGTGGATTACATTCTTGCTGTGGCAATATTGCAGCGCGTCTGCCAATTGTGAAATGTAATTTGCTGTTCTGAAATACGATTTAAAAAATTACAACCATGTTGATTCTCTCTCTCTCTCTCTCTCTCTCGACTGGGCGCTTGTGAATTTCATTAACTCACCGCACTTCGTCGAATCGCTTATTCGGCTGAGCATTCAATTCCTTGAACAATTCACCACCAGGCGCATATTCGAGAATCAAATATATCCTTCTATCATCGTGAAAATAGCCGTACATTCTTAATACATTCGGATGTCTGGAAAATTAAGGGATAAATAATCATTAAGGGGAGTTTAGTTTAATTAGTTGAGTAATTTTTCGAATTGGTACAGTATTTTTTTTTCTTTTTTTTCTAACAAAGTTATGAATTTTTACATGATAATTTTTTTCATTATTATTATCATCATTGATAATTATTATTATCACCAACAGCGTAACATGCGTAATAGGCGCGCGGTTCTTCTAGCAACCAATATTGAACGCGCAGCCTGTACTTGGAATATTTTTACTTAAATTGCATATTGGCTTCTACATACCAAACTAATATTATCTCTTTGCATATTAATCAATTATTTAAGACATAAGAGATAATAATCATTTCATGCATATTCAATGTAAATTTTTCAGCCTGCAATTTTTTCTTCAACTTTTTAAATTGAAAATGATCAAAGTTTTAGAATATAAATTGTTCGATAATTTATTAATTAAAATTCCTATGTTATTATTACCGAAGGTGGGTTTGAATTTCAATTTCTCTACGGACTTGATGCTCGACGTCGGCTTGCTGAATTTGAGCTTTGAACAATACTTTCATAGCGATGATGTACTTTGATTTTTTTTCACGTGCCAGATACACATTGCCAAATTTTCCTTTTCCCAATGGCCGTCCAATGTCAAAATCCGTAAGGACCCATTTTTTGTCCTCTTGCTGATTTTTTGTTACTTCCTTTGGGGTCCGCTGCTCGACTGTTTTAGACGTTCCCTCCGCATTATTGTCAAACGATACCAATTTGCCATTTTGCAATGTAGGCGGCTCAGTTGATTTACTTGGAACGGGTAATTTTGGTGGTGGCATCAATTCCAAAGGATTTTTCGCTTGAGTCTTTCCCTCTGATGGAACAGAATTGGCTAAATATGTTTTTGCCCCAGGATCTGACGACTCGACAATTGAACTTTCGACATTTGTTTGGCCATTAACATCGGACAGCGGACATGTCGTTTTTGATATTCTCAATTGTTTAAAACTTGTCTTGAAAGTTGTTGGCTTTGGCGAATTCACCCCTCGGGCTTGACTATTCTCTTTGCCTTTCAGCATATCACAAATCACCTCCTCGCGCTGATATGAAAAATCAAATTTAACCACCTGCAAGAGAATCGAACAATTTATAACGAGATAAAGTTGCTGAATTCTTCTGGAAAAATCTGTTGGAAAACATTGTAAGAATAAAATTGCTCAAGGTAATTGGGGCAAAGAGAAAAAGAGAGGGAAGACAATTTGTTATCATTCCTCTATGTGTTGTTTCATATCGTATCTCTTATTAATATATATATGACTTTTGAATTATTTATATTTTTGTCTCATAAAATTCACAATTTTTTCTCTCTGCATAACTAATATATGAGATTCAATACATTATTCTCCGAGAATTTATTGTAAAAATCGCAACATCGCGAAGTTTTTCATAAACAAACACATGGATCAACGAATAATACAGCAAACGCGTGTTTACTACTAAATTTAAATATCGCGATAGCTGATAATTGTCGCACACGAAACATTTTACAAATCTTCGTCAATTCCAAAATATTCACAGGTTAGACAATAAAAGATAAAAAAAAGTGCCAAAGCTGCCAGTAATTGAATCGGAATGAAGTAAAAACTTACCTCCTTGTGATGAAAAAAAAAAAGAACAAACTCGTCCTTGCGAAGTCTTTGTACGAATAAAATTTCAACGATGCTACTTCAAAAAACTTGAAAACTTTTCAAATGAAATTATTGAAACTTCTCTGGTTCTATCGCTCACGTTTGATATTCAATAAATTGTTTATTTCGTTCAGATATTTGGTCAAACTTTACTTTGTTGAAATAAAACTCACGAAAAATATCGTCCCGTTCACACCACCATTGACTTTTACATTTCAAATAATAACGAATGTTTCTCTTCTGTCGTGTATAATAGACACATTGACAGATAGGCCGTGCGTACTGAAAAAAAAAAGTCGATCGAACTGCAGCGCCCTCTCTCGGAATTAATGGTGAACTTATAAAAATAATGCTTACAATAATGCGACATTTGGTTCGCGGATTCTCAGGTGTGAATGAGCCCTAAGGATCCGGCATGTGAGAAATTTACAATATGGCGCCTACAATGTTCTTTCATCATCTGTATTTTATATTTTTAGTAAAAATTGAATGAAAAAATACTCGATATATGAATATAATATTTTGTTATAAATAAACAGTGAGTAACGATGGATCTGACGGCACTGCGAAATGTAACATAATAAATATTTAATATTTCAGTAATCGCATAACCTCCGAATATCCATAGTTATATGTGAGTTGAGCAAATTTTAATTTCAGTTCAAAGATTTCCTCTTACTGTACAATCAAATCTCCGAGACGTGCTTTCGACGGTGCGCCAATAGCACAATTAACCGAGAATTGTCAAAGGAAGAGGTAAACATTAATTTTTCACTTTTTATCAAATTCGTTTTTTTTTTTTTTTTTCAATGCAAGAATTCCATGCTTTTTGTTATTAAAATTTTATTGTTACTTTTAGAATTCGTGCGTTGATAACTGTGTAGGAAAATATGTAAATGCGAATCATCGAATCATGGGTGTCTACATGGAAGTTCAATCTGCATTAGTCAATAAGAGAATACAAGAGTATAATGACTCAGAAGCTGCAGCTCAAACACAAATAGTACAACAATAATTGCATTGACGTTTGTTATTTTTAATAGAAAAGAAATACTGAATAAATAAATGTTATATTTTAATATTCCATTAATATTTATTATATTCTTTTGTGAGTCTTATCAAAGGTTTAAATTTCAAGGTCAGTCACCAATATTTCAAAACAGCTATAATATACTTCTTTTTGTAAGGTCATGAGTATTTTAGCCATGTCGAAAAATAGTTTTTACAAATCATATCTGTTATAAGTATCTTATGATTTATTTTCAAGCAATTTCAGAGCCAGCGGCTATTTCATCTGTCGATTCATTCATCCACTAAAATTCATCAATCAACATGAAATCTTCGAGATGGTATCAACAATGACCCCATTATTAATTTGATTCATAGATTTCAATAATATTTTTGCTCAAAATTAAACGATAGGAAATATCAATAATAACGAAGAAAAACCCAATGATAATTTGTTTGAAACGATTTTAATTTTTTTTTTATCACTCACGTGACCCTCACGTCACGTGATTGAGCTTCATCAAAATGCTGTTGTGCGCGCAACACCAACGAATTCAGTATCAGTCTGTCTGCCACCACGAGCGCCGGTATTTCTTATTGCAACGATTTTTCGTCATCTCTTTTATGAAAGCGAGTAAAATATGGAAAATTTAAATATATCAGAAAAGAGTGAAAAAAATTATTCACAAAGCGACAAAGCTGATCCGGCCAATCTTTCGGAATTATTTGAAAATGGACTGGCATTATTTACGAGCATTTTGGAAACCAATGAAGCTACAAACAGTTTCAAAATTCAGGTAAATGATGTCAAATGTTAATAATGCTGTAAAAATAGAAAAAAAAACAGTTAAATCATTTCTAAAACGTATAATTGCCTCGATTGCATTGTGAATGTTTTGGACTATTAATAATTGCTCGAACCAAGCGAATGCCAAATAACAAAAGTTGACACGACAATTCATTGTTAAATCTTATTTTGAAGTTTATGAATAAGCAATATTTCATGCCCTCTAGCTGTCCGATTGAATTATAGCCCAAGAGCGAATTCAATAACTGTGATAATTTACAATATTCTATATGAATATTGAATAAATGTCGAAAATCGAAAAGTGCGGTTAGGTTTTACGATTTTCGATTATACGTCAAAAAAATCACTTGCAAGGGGTCAAAATTTTTCGTTTTTTTTGTTTGTTTGTCGGTAGTCCGATGTGAGGCGTGCAATGAGCATTATGGAAGATGCTACAAAATTAGTATCGATAGCTGACATATTCAGCAATAACGAAACCCTCGAAGAAGTCCCTACAGAGAATTTAAAGTATTTTATGCTTCCTGTTATACTTGGAACACTTGCAACTAAAGTGTGCAATGTCGATGATCGAATGCATCTCGTTAACGTGGCCCAAATTTACTTCACCGATTTCCTGCAAAGAGCAAATGCCTATGGTATTACCGATTACGAGATACCGGAAACCAAATCCAACGAGCTTGTCTCCTCGACTTCCGGTGCCAGGGCACCTTCCAATTCCGAGATGATTACAAAAATGGTACAGCCTTGATTTTTAAATCCTTTTATTCCAATTTCATCGAAAACCAATAATTTATTAATAATAAACAATATTTATAATTTTATTCCTCTTCGATAACTAATAATGTAATTTTAAACGAATAACAACTTTTCATCAATGGCCAAATTTTGAGAAAGGAATTATTTTTAAGCATTTAATGCACAATTGAAAATTAATAATTATGTATTGATTATCAATTGAACTCGATTGGTTATATTCAACGAGTAAATTCTCATGAATTATTATTTTTTTTTGCGCAGGTAAACACTCGAGAAAATAAACTGGAACGTTATCGGCAACGAAAGGATATGGAGGCTCGATTTTCCGTACTGAAGGAAAGCAAAAAAAATCCGAATATCGATGACGAAACATTGAGAGAATATTTCATTACTTGGCTCAAATGTTACGTAAATTTGGCAATCGATGAAATCGATGCTTTAAAAACGGAAAAACAAGTTCTCGAGTATATGAAAAGTTTGCCTCCCGATCAAAATCGTAGCGGTGACAATAATATCCAAAAATCAAAAGCACCAATAACAAAATTAAAACCAATAATTATTACACGCGATGCTGTACAAAAGAAAGTTTACGGTGCCGGTTATCCGAGTCTTCCTGTACTGACGGTGCAAGAATTTTACGATCAAAGAGTGAAAGATGGAGAGTGAGTATCAATGAAAAATAAAAAAAATAAAAAAGTGAAAAAAAAAAGCCAATCAAAGTGAAAATAATTTTTGCTGAATTTTCAGTTGGCCAGATCCATCGCAGCGTAATCAAGTGAGTGGTAAATCGTTGCAAGAAACAGTAACGAGTCAAGAGTCTGATTATCCGGAAGAAGATCGTGAGGATATCGAAAAAGAGAATCAAATCGAGAATGATGATCCCGAATATTTGACACGAACACGAGCGATGAACGATTACAAAGATACGCACAGACGTGGTTGGGGCAATCGAGCTAATAGAAGTTGATTTGACAACAAAACGATTAATTTTGTTCTCACGATTTTACATGCGTAATTATGATGTACAAACGTTAAATTGTATTTATTAATGTATTCTCAGCATTTCTTGTTGAAAAAAACAAAAAAAAAAAGACAAATTGTAGATTTAGCTCGCATGTATGTAAAACTTTTTTTTCAAAGCTTCAAACTCTAACCGAATACACGATAATATTTACCGTATCAACGCGCTCGTAGAAATAATGTAATTAAAAATTTTCTATAATTTTTGTCCTCTCCATAGGAAGATGTTTGATTCATCGCAAAACAATTGGGAAACGTCCGAATGAAAATGAAAAACTAAACATGATGAATTTTAATTTTAATCCTAATCTTTCTCCTATATCTCGTATCGAATTTTTCACGCATGCATACGGAAGGAAATATTTAATTTTAAAAAATTACTAATGCTATAAATACTCCATTGTATTAACTAGAAATAGCATTTAAATAAAAGTGATTGATGTCAGTAAATTTATTTTTAATAACTGAGCCACTTCGTGCATTGTTTATGCGTAATTTTTTTTTCTTACGTTGACAAACCAATATATCGTTTATTAGAAAAAATTGTCTGAAATATTTGGCATTAACGAACTTTATATAAAAGTGCCAAATTGCAACTGGGACTTTTTTTTTTCCATCTGTGGATTAGAAGAGTTTTGAAAAATAAGCAACATTTCGAATTTTTATCATATATTTGATATTTATACAAGTACAAGACAATAATCTTATATAAAATATTTGTATTTTCCATCTTTGTTCATTAAACCTGATTTGTCTTAAAATTTACCATTCAACAATACCCACTAGAGCCATATACGGTATAATTTAGGATCTTCGGGTTTTTTTTTTTTTTTTTTTTTTTTTTTTCAATTATAATTACTGATTTTTCTCTATTTTTCCCGATTGATGATATCGGATTACATCGAGAAAATTTCCACAATCGCATCAAAAATTAACGTACTAATCTGATCATGAGCTCATATTTATATAGTCTATACAGAGATCATTCTTTTATTTTTCAGCCAGATGTTTTTTTAACGTGACATCTCATTAAAAGAATAATTTGTCAATCTTGACGATTTATTTATCGCAGCGAGGACCGTAACAATTTCAACATCACATGTATAATTGTACGATAAATTGTTTTGGTGGAAAATGATGTAGACCCGGCATTAAGTATAATCCATTTTACCCTTGAATTAAGTCAACTTTAACACTACCACCATTAACATTATCGACTCGTTACTAATCTACAAGGCTGATGTGTTTTTTTATTGAACAACAATGAATTCAATTGAATCAAACGATTGTTTTTTTTCTCAAAGATCCGTTCGTCCCGGTGGGATCAAGTTTCTTTCATTCAAGGATCCTCTTGCTGTATGATTTGTGCACGAATCCTGAAATTATAAATACAAACAAATCAGAGCAATAAATTTCATTGCCGAAATCATTATCGA
The DNA here is from genome assembly GCA_963669185.1 of Dyspetes luteomarginatus. Classification (NCBI taxonomy): domain Eukaryota; kingdom Metazoa; phylum Arthropoda; class Insecta; order Hymenoptera; family Ichneumonidae; genus Dyspetes; species Dyspetes luteomarginatus. Next base: position 21,607,710 of record OY769910.1, read on the forward strand.
ATTCTTCAAGATTTTGCGCGATTTTTGCGCAACGTTTTGGCAAATGATGAAAAAGATTTGGCCAAATTCTCTAACATGCTGAAGGTACAATAATAAAATTAACATAAATGGTTCAACACCGTACATAAATTTTAAAAATAAAAATCAGCATACAGGAATAATTGATGGAAAACACGTATTTCGTATTAAATAGTTAAATTTAAGATATCGTGCGCGCACACACAGCCACATCCAAGAGTTCAATCAAAATTTTCGTGCATAGCAATGATATAAAAATATGAAAAAAAAAAAAAAAAAAAAAAAAAAAACAATGGTAAACATATTGAATTGAAAAGATCCTTTTTCAAACCCTGAATTTTTTGACTGTTTCTTGAGGAAATTAGAAATTGAAAATTTAGTTATCGACAAAAGAGCAATTCAACAAATAAACAAACAAACAAAAACTATGCAGTAATAAATATGATGCAATTTTGAAAATTTTTGTCTTCTTTGCGTGTACTTCTGATTGAATTTATAATAATGAATTTTTCATAAGTTTCTCCTATAGAATATTAACACTCTGAATAAACACGAAAATCCTAAGGGAGATCTCGCTTACTTGTCAAGAATTTTGGGACAACTCAACCCGGTCGTAGTTATAGAATTTTTCCGTCGATTGATCGTGTCATCGAAATAATCTTTGCGGTAGCACAATCTTAATTTTTTCTTACTGTTGTCACAGCGATCCTGATATGAACGAGAATTGCAGCGAGTTCAAGATCCTCGCTGTAATTATTTTTCAGTGTGACACTCCTGTAGCCAGTTCTCAAGCAGCGCACCTAAAACGAAAAAGAAAAAAAAACCCTTTAAAATACTAAATACAAACTCTTTTGTCAGCAACAAACAAAGATAAAGCCAATATAATTACACGTTTATTTCTATTATAAAATTATCATAAATTACATTAATCGCGTTCATACGTCAATTTTTTGGGAGATGTACGAGACGTTTTATTATTGACAGGAAAAAATTCACTGATGTTTGACAAAAGACTTAAAATTCTATAGAATAGTTTTTAATTAACTGGCTTTGATTGTTAATATGATTTTCAAAGAGTTGGATACTCACGGGATAAGTGGCTTGACCAATGAAATTACTGTCTCCAAAGACATCTTCGTCTTGTACGACGAAGCGAAGAAATGCGTAATCTGGATTTGCGATCTCGAATTGACAAGATTCATCCCATATCGGATTGAAACCATTATCAGCTGAAATAAATTGAATAATTTTGCAATAACTAATCAGCCGTAATATCCTCGTGTGACGAAGGAATTTTTATAAAATTCACGCAATGACTAGAGTTTGTTGTTTGTGTTTGGTAGGGCAAAACTTTCACTTACTTATAGATTTTGTCGTTAATTTTATTCCATTATCAAATTCAGACCCAACAACCTCGAGTTCGACGAAAGGACTCGCTGTGCCTCTTCCAGGTTTACTCAGATGGCGGGCACCGATGATTCTTAAACTTATTCCTATCGGGTCAACGTCGTGCAGGCTATTTTTATCATATGGACTAAATTCATCTCTAAACATAAAATCAGGCTTTATTATATAACCGGAATTTCCGTTTTGACGAAATTTTGCTTGATTGAGCTGCATCGGTTTGTCCCCCGTCTGATAATTGAGCGCTACCATTTGGCAACCGGAATTCCACATAGGAACTGGATTGTAATTCGATGAGTCAATTCGCTGACCCTTCGGATATACCCGACTGAATTGTATCTGCAAAATTAACATGAAAACTTTGATGCAATTTAATGTGAAATTGAAAGTAGAAAAAGTTTCATGCAATCATATCCGACGAAGAGATGAGGCTAATCGGAAAATCAATTTTAAAACCTTCCAAACGCATTCATTACCAATTACAATCGATACAATCGATCCGCTTTATTGTCTTTAGTAAACAACAAAAAACATGAAAATAGTTTAAAAAAAAAAAAATCGAGCAAAACTTTAGAATAATGTTTAAATAATTTTTGATCTAAATATTTCAAATATTGTGGCAAAGAATGAAAAAAAAACATCACGCTAATTTACCTGATGATACTTGAGGAAAAATATATTTTCTTGTTGGCATATAAGTTTTTCCGCCTTAGTCTCGGGAAAACTGCTCATCTCTTGAAAAACAAAACCTCGGGTTTTCATCTTGTCGGTATTGAACGCAACCGAACGACAATAAACAATGAGATTTGACATTTCTTTCGCTATTCTCCAGGCTCTCTCCATCTCCTTGTGTTGATTTTCCTGATTTATAAATTAGAAAAATTAATATTACAATTTTTGATGAGCATTTATTTTTCATCAAAACAAGACATTTGCTTTAGTGTAATCCGTTGTATGCTGATACGTGTTGTAAAATTTTTCTTTACATAAAATCAAGATAAAATAGTTAACATAAGAGACTCCCTGAGCAGTTTCTAATGTCATATAGTGTGAGAGATTTCTGGAATTATTTGTCCTCTACAAAATACATTTGCAGCGAAGCGGAGCTCAATATCAAATTTATTAAACTATTATTGTTATTTTTTTTTTGTACTCATTGGTTCACACTGTAGTCATTCCGGTATACGTTCGGTAGGAGGACATGTGGAGTCCCAAACGGGTTAATTAAGAAGAGTCGCAATCGTAAGTTTCAACTGAAATTTCATCTTAGCTCCACTTGAGTATCAAACATAAATTCAGATTTAATTTCAAACTTTAGATTGAATTTAAGCGCCCGCTAATGTTTTCCAATTCAGAACGTGTTGATTGTCGAAAATGGCAACAGGATGATGAGATAAATTTTGAAGAAAAAAAAAAACAAATTATTTCTGACATAAAATGAACTTACCCTCACACTAGCACTTTGTGCGGTCTCCTTAATTTTGGCCATCCACTCGAGTGCAATGTCCTTGGAGGGTGTAGCGGCTTCAAAAACTGAACACATACTGGGATTTTGTATTCTTAAAATCCAATCCAATCCGGGCTTATCACCAACCGACAATTCCACAACGGCTCCCATTATATCTAACGATCCCTTTTGCAAATGTCCGAGCATAAGAGAATCCGATGACTTTGTTGAGAGAATGAAAAAAAAATGATAAAAGTGTTAAATGTTTTTAATTATTTTCACCGTTCGTATTTTCAATAATTTAGGTAAAATTATCTTAAATTGACGATAAATCATTATAAAGTCATAGTATCATTAAAATCATTTTGAAAATTTACATCAGTCTGATTTTCCTGATAATCGATTTCTTCGACATAATTAGCGGGAAACCAGTGCTGTTTTTTTCCACCATAATCGCCTCGCCACCAGCCACCATCTTGCCGATTAACGTTAGTTATTATGGCGTGTTTCACCAGAGTCAGTTCGTCCTCCCTTCCGGCTTTATAATCGTAAATGGCTTTTACTGTGATCTTGAAATTTGAAAAAAAAAAAAAAAAAAAAACAAAACAAAAACAACAACGTACAGTTACAATTTTCGTCGCAAATGTATTAATCTTTTTGCTAGAAAAAAAAAATCGCGCCAATAGAGACATAAAGTCGGAATAAAATTGTTACATACCTTAGAAGCGAAACCTGTAGGGTCCATGTAACCTGGAATTCCGTAAACACTTCCATCTCCTTCTTCCTGTAAAAATATATATTTTTCTTTGAATGATTTATTTTATTATTTGTAAAGCAGAATGATAATTTTTCACTAACTATTATTATAAATAAAATTCGATTATCGAGTCACTTACCAATCCCATTCTCCTGACGACTTCTTGGTTCACCGGATGACAGAGCTTAATTTTCTTATAAAGCGGATGTCTCTCGTAATAACTGACTAATTCAACGAGACTCTCAAATTGCACTGTCCCTATCATGTACAAACGACCTTCCACCTTGATTCGACAATGTTTTATCTTCTTTTCGGCCCTGTGAATTTTTCAAAATCCAATTCAAACAAAAAAATGAATAAGATAATTGAAAATTCTAGTTATAATATTAGAAAACAAAAACAATTAGTCAATTTTGGGGAAATTTAAATATATATATATATATATATATATATATATATATATATATATATATATATATATATATATATATATATATATATATGTGTGTGTAAAAGAAACTGACCGGAACGATATTGCATATGAGTTGGACTCCTTTTCACTCGGTCTGACTAGAAAAGCACCGTCGTAAGGAACACGTTTCAACATCTCTTCTGCCAGTGTTCTCGTACATTCCGAATGCCACCATTCTTTCTCCTCGTGTTTGCTCGGTTGTGGCACGGGTTCTTGGAGCGTTATTAGAAATTCCTTTTTTTTTTTTGGTCCAAGCAAAAATTAAATTTCATAAAATAGGAATTTTTTTCAACGTGAAATTTTTAATTTAAGAAAAATTAAAATTCTAAATTGCATTGTTAGTATTGTTGCCGATTTATTTTTTAACGTGGCTTTTAACGGGAGAAATTTTGGAAAATCTCTGATATCGATATTCTTCGATTAGCATTCGTGATGATAAAAGTCTTGCAGGATAAAGAGAGAAAAATGTGTATTTTTGTTTTTTTTTTATTACCTGACTTCTGAGCGGATGATTTCGATAATGTGTGATTAAGCTGTACAAGCTGTCGAAGCAATTTGTATCGATGAGATAAAATTGCGTCTGTCCCATTTCTTGTTTCAATTTTATTCGACAATGATTAACTCTTCCCTTGCGCCAAAATGAGAGACAATAATCACCAACAAAGGTAACGCATTGACGAACGAGAAAAGTACCATCTCCGAGATGAGAATAACGTCGCAACAGTTCTTCGGCTTCCTCCCGACCTCTCCCGAGCTTTCCATGAAACCATTTTTCGCCAAAATGTAGCTCATCATTAGGCACTCCCTGAATCAACGATAATATTAATATTGTTAATGTGTAAACTCTGGGGAAATGCACACTTTTTTTTTTTAATTTTGTAAAATTGAAGAAAAACTAGTGACCTCAGAGGGGCGATGGATCGTTCCGTCCTCGTCCTCGTCATGCTCCGTATCAGCACCTCGCGAAAACGTATCGGTATAAAATAATTTTCTCTGAGTTAAGACAAAAAAGTGTGGATTCCATTCTCTCTCGATAGGATCCTCCAAATAGAGAATACCATTTTTAACGGTATTTCGTAGATCCATTTCTTGCTTGCTGTCGTTCGTATGTACTACAAAAGTACTTTCATCCACGCCATCGGGCAATTTTTTGTGCTTCAATAATATTCTTCGTCGCAATGCGTACGGCGATGGCAAACAAATTTCATTTTTATCAACTGGTTGAACGAGCAACGCATCCCCAAATACTTCCTGCATCGCTGCTGCCATTTTTCTTTGTTGCGGTAAAGTACAATTGTCCTCTATCGAGAGAATCACCGGATATCTGAAATTTAATTATTATTGTTTTTTTTTTTTACTAAACATTCTATGTATTGAGTGTTAATTTATTCAGCACTGGATTTTGTATGTTTGTGCGTTGTTTTTTTTAACCCTCGCGCACACCCCTTCTGGGTGTTGACTTAAGGGCTACCTAGTATTTCTGCTACAATTTTATTTATACATTTGTGGAAATTCGCCAACTTACTCGGAAGTGGCAAATGCGTGCTCCTTTATTGTCTTGATGACGTCTAAAAATTTAATTTTTGTCGTCAGTGTGTGACCATGAAAGATAAAAGGCATCCCATCAGGACCATCCCAACAGTCCAGCTCGATACAACGACAACCTGATCTCAGTGCTCTCACATAAGCCTGACAGCTGCTCTCGCTACTTATTTGATCGCCCATCAAATATCTACAAAAAAAAATTATTATTAATTTACAAATAAATTTCATGTTAAAGAAAACATGCGCTTTGTCTTTTTAATTATTCGAATTAATTAAATTATTGAACGATAAAGGTGCAAGTCATTTTGCAGCAAACAAATCGAATTTGACATTTTTTTTTTATCAAACGAATTGAACCTTGAGAGATTTGGCGAATATAGTATATATATATATAAAAGGTGTTGGAATATTTTATTTTTTTTTATGTTAGTTTTATCCTCGGAATACAATGAGATATATAGTATTTTTGAAAAATTACAAACGAATCATTGAAATAAAAATCTTCATACTCAAATGTACTCAATACTCACGTATTGTGGGACGAAGCGATCCAATAATGCGCCAAAGGTCTCGTCATGTCTTGAGAAACTTGATCGTAAGTTGGATCCCAAATATCATTTTGTTTCGAGAATAAAAAATCAACAAACTCGGAAAGCGTGAAGTAAGGATCTTGCACGTCGCGTTGAGGATCTTGCAGATATTCACGGATAAAACGTGATACTTTCGATCCATCGTTTCCCGTAACATCCTTTTGTTCGTTAATGAGAAAGCTTTGAAATTCGGGCAATTTGAAGCCTTTCGAATCATCGGAATAGCTTAAAAGCGTATTTTGATCGGTGAAAGTCTGAAATTTTTTGTTTTTTTTTTTAAAAGCCGCTTGATCCAATCAAAGGATTTTATTATCCCTCATTATGACTCGTGCAATATGTCATTACTTTGTCTGGTAAATTAAAAATTTGCAAAAATATATTTAAGGTCACGTGTTTGATTATTTTTTTTTATCCCCCATAAAAAATTGCACATCGTTATTGGAAAGATTGCCGATAAAAACTTACCGTATAATCAGACATCAATTTATTATACAAAACGACAAAGTCGTCAAATCCCAATTCGGTTCTATTTCGTGTGTCAACTTCTTGAAAAAGTTCTCGGAGCTTGTTCGTTGATACTTTGCAGTTTACTTTGGGCAAGAAAGTTTTGACATCTTTCAGTGTGACGCTGCAAAAAAGTAAACATTGGGTGAATTTTAGGGCGCACGATTTTTTTTTTTTCAATAGTCCTTATCGCTTGGCAAAATTTCAAATTTAAATGAACGCGGACCAGCTTCGTTCAAAGTTTACAGCTTCTTGGTAATTGGGTCGAAAAAAAGACAGTGTTGGGTTGAAGTGAGCATTCTCATCATTATACTCACGTTTCTCTCACACTTTCCATTGCATAAAATTCCTTTCGTAGCCATCTTTCGACCAGCAATGGATATGGAGCTTCAATTGTATCTTGTACCAAATGTCGCAATCCTTTGACCCATAATTCACACTCTTTTTCACTCAGAGCTGAATTAACAATATTTTAACATTTGAAAAATCACATTCTCTCGGCATTTGACTGAATTTTTTTTTCTTATTTTTTCAATTTATAAATCTTACCGGATATCGATAAAGTTTTGAGACGAAATTCCGATCCATAATAAACAACGAAACATCGCAAATTTTCGATTCTTTTGGCATCCTCGGGCCACTTTTCGAAATCCTTGGAACTTTTACCAACCCGAATCTCTTTGACTTCTCGTATTTCAACTAGAAAATATTATTCGTCAAATAATTGTATATTTTTTTCGTTTAAATAAATAAATATCTCACCGGAACCATCAAAGGGCCTTGCGGTCGCGCTACGCGACCAAACAATTTGTCGAGTCTCACGACGTATCAGTAGAGTTTTTTTCTCGGGTCGCCGTCGTTGAAAAAATTTTGTTACCACAGTTCCCCGTTCTAGCTGACTTATGATCTGCTCCATTTCCGGTATAATTCCATCCATCTTGATTGATTTTCTTCACGCTTCTCTCGTTTATTTCAATGTTCAATTAGCTCCGTCGATAGGAATTAATGTACAATTTTTTTCACATCTACAAATATTGTTAATTAATTAATGTCGTGAGATCTTTTTGCCATTTTTATGATTTTCCTATATATGTCATATAAAAAACACATAAATAATTTTTTATTATACTTTAGTTTGATTTGATAAATTTTTTAATGCTGCGGCAAAATCATGGAAATTGGAAACACTTTTCAACAATTTTTCATAACAATTTACAATATCACGAAATTTTCCACTTTTCAAGCTTCTCTCCCTAATTCACGAATGACGTAAACGTAAATCTTATTATTATTCAAATCTCGTACAATTTTTGTTGTATTCGATCGAGCCCAAATTAATGCAAATTCATTCATCTCTATTTATACTTACACCAGATAAATAAATTCAAAAATTGATGTTTGCAGACAATGAAAAAAGTCTCTCATGTTGTTGTTGCACATTGCGTAAGAATCATTTTCTTCTTGATTTTTAGAAAATCATGTGCCACAGACTTTCACGAGAATCAACATCTTTCATACAGCTCCAAGCTGAAAATAAAATTCATCCATCGTGTGAATTAAAAAAAAAAAAAAAACAAAAGCCATAATTTTTTTTCCATCACTCAACAATGTGTAAGTCAAATAAAAATAATTCTAATTTTTTCCAATTGCACGATTTTCATGAATCTTTAAATTACGATCAATAGGGGAAATACACGTAGCTTTAAGGGAGATTAAGTAAGGTTTAGTTGACTCGCATCCCTCATAAATTCGTATCTCAATGGGATTAGATTTTTACTTGATAACTTTTTTCTTTTTTTTTCATGGTCCTCGAGATTTCTGCATATCTGCATTTTTGAACCTTCAGCAAGTGATAAAATTTAAACTATCACACTGAGGCGAAATTATCTCATGATTTTTTTGTACCTTTTTTGATTCTTGATGAGGATTGAAAAAAATAAATCATTATAAAAAGTACATTTTACCGAATTAATACTTTAGTTGCCCATAACTCTGAAAATATCGCTCCGAGAGACATGTCCTGAGAAGCGCCGCGATATCTTTTACTTTTTAATTATCTAAACATGAATTTTTTCCCTTTTTTTGTTTGTTTGTCTCAGTATGATAATTTTAATATTATCACTTGTTGAAGATTCAAAAATGCAAATTCAGAATGACCATCCAGTTGCCACGTGGTTACAACGTTTAATAAAACAAATGTCAATTCCTTAGCTTACGTATTTAACTTCAATCAGCTCAAAACTTTCATTTTGTAAAACGAAATATTCCGATTTGTTCGAAAAATATTTCATTCATTGTTTTTCCTTTTCGACAGTAAAATAAATCGAGTCAAATATAAAAGAATTAAAAATTAAAAAACAAATGAGAAATAAGGGGGAAAAAAAAAAAACATCGTGGTTCTTCATTTGAATATTTACAATTTATTTTAGCGCCTTTTCCATCAAAAGTTCAATGATATTTATCTTTTTTTGTCATGGTAAAAATTAAATTTAGGTTATTCCCTGACTACAATTATGCATTAAAGTCGTGTATGTGTGTGTGTGTGTGTGTGTGTGTGTAAACAATATAATTTAATCGGGGGTCAAACTTACCGGAACGGGAAACGAGCAAGATTGGTACTCCGATAAAAAAAAAAATGACACAAATCACAGCTGGTAACGAGATAAACACACTCGGTTAGTTCCGGAAACGACCAATATTTCATTTATGAATAAAGTAAAGCGCACTGATTGTTAAAACAAAATTGACATATTTCGTGAAATTGTCCACAAACGCGCGTGTCAGACATTCGCATACGTTGCGACCGTGGTACGAACTGACCGGATTACTGCATTGCCGTGATAAAAAGCAAAGAAAAAATCACAGCTGAGAAAGGGTTGCAGCAACAGATTAGGATTTTGTGTATCGTTTTATCTCCATCCCCACCACGCATAAGTTTGTTCCCGTCAATCAATGTCGTACATATGGCAGCCGCGAGATGTCGCTGTACGTGAAAATCCATACGTTCGATTATTTGTCTTTCCGCGGTGGATGCGCAAGTTTTGAAAAACAAAAATTATTTAATTATCAAAAAGCTGAGAATTTAAATTATTCATTATATACTGAATTATATATTATGGATTATTATTATTATTATTTTACTAGGAAAATTGTACGATTGTTATCATGAAACTCATCATTATTGTGGATGAAAAAAAGGGAAAAAATTATTTGCACATTTGTATTTTATCTTTTTAAATTACATCGACTCCGCGACATTGTGTGATTCTGTTATAAAGTTTACAGAAGACGGATAAATTGAATAAAAAAAAAACGAAGAAAAAAGAGAAAGATCGACGGGCGATGCAGGTTTACTTTCTATTCTTCAATGCAATAAAACACGGCAAACGATCGTTCGGCAATAACTTTTACGGTACAACGCATAATTCACTCACGAAATAATTCATATATTATTATTCTACGATGAAATATTGATTATTAATATTATATATTACATCTCAACTCGGGAATAATTCGAGTCAAATGTCTGTCGTGGTTTAAAGATGGGACGGGGGTGATGTGGAGGGGAGAGGGGGCGCGCGACTGTAAACTAAATAATGCTCTACTGTTCAAGCCATGATGGTAACGTCGAGTTTGGTGACTTCACTTTGATGTTGAACTGTTTAAGTGTTGCCTCCAATGCTGTATGATTACCCGAAAAATATGCCGATACTGCATTATGGAAGAGCAACAATTGCTTGTGCATCACTTTCACCTGATGATTAAACAAACAAATTGTTTAAAAAATTATTGAATCGAAAAATTTCAGTCTAAAACTAACAATCAATCAAGATTAATATTAATTAATTAGAAAATTAATTTAAAGATAAAAATAACTACGAAGATTTAGAGAGAAGGAAGAAACATGTGAAAAATATGAATAATTGTTGAATGGTTATTTTTGAATTTTAAAGCAAACAATATATATATATTACCCTATTTTCGTCCAAAAACTTTAATTTTATGGAAACGTCGGAGCGAAGCTTCTCAAAATGGTGTTTATGTTGGTCATAATTGGTTTGAGCCTCCTCGAGTCGAAGTGCGTTGCTACCATCGTTTTTCGCGTCTTGTGCCAACAATTCTAGATCGGTCCTGTACGCGTCATATTCTATCCTATTGGTCGTAAATGAAAAATTGGAAAAAAAATAATTTTTTGTAATTTGTTATTAAATTTCATACTCTATTAATAATCTTTGGATTCGAAATGAGCGGCTCGGAAAAAACCTCGAAAATTTGGCTTTACCTTGCAGTTTCATATTGGCGAACAGTCAATAACGTGTCCTCGATGGTTTTGTTACAAAGAGTATTCACCGATGAGACAAAAAAATTAAGCGCTCCCAAAAGAGTTTCTCCATTTTTCGTTAAATTTCTTTGCGTTTCGGAATTGTACAAAAATTCCTCCTGCAATTCCGGTGATTTTTGCGCCAGATCGGAAAAAGCTTCACCCAGTGCGTGTTGCGTTTGAACGACGTGATAAAAATGCGACGTCAAGGCTCGTGATAGACGCAAAATGTTGCAGTATTTTCTTTGGGTGTCGCGTAATAATTCAATCTGGGTCTCGAGCTCTGAAAAATCATACGAGTTGGCCATTGTTTTTTTTTCTTTCAAATCACCGATTACTTATTTATTACCACGAAGCAGAAAAATATTATTGAAAAATTTATAAAATATTGTCAATATATTGTGGATACATAGGAAATTGGAAATTATGAGATATAATTACCAGAGTCAACGGTCCTCGATGATTTTCCGAGTTTCTCATACATGAGCTGCTTCGTGCATTTATATGTCGAGATACTCCAATTTTTCAAACTCTCTATTTTACTCTGAGCCGATCGCAATGTCTGAGTATCACCATTTTGCAGTGGAGTGCTTGGTGCAAAAACACCAGCTGTTTTGATAAAAAAATAAAAATAAATCATTACTCAAGTGATGTTGTGATTTTTTCGTTTCGTTTTATCACAGATATAATTAATTGTCGAATACAGACGAATTGAGAGCGTACAAACGGGACTGGACGGGGAGCTCAGATCAAGATGCATTGTCATTGCTTTTGGCTGATTGTCACCACCGTTGTAATTAGTTGGCTCATGAGGCGGCGGAGTTCCCGTATGAACGGCATTCTCGCTCTCATTCAATGGTGGCGAATGTTTCAACATTTCATGAATACTTCGCTCCATTCCTATAGGAGTACCGCTCTGTGACATAACTTATTTATATACACCTGAAACAATAATAAATAATAAATAATATGTTTGCAGAAATTTTTTAGAAAAAAAACGAACAAAAAATACTCTACGTTTTTGAATTAGAGAGAAGCGTCGAATATTTTTATTCTTTTTTATTCCTCGTTGCTACGTCGACAATTTCGAATCACTATGCCATTTCAAGGGGATTAACAAAATGGTCCACGTATACTAATTTCCAGATTTTCTTTATCTCCTTCGTCTTGGCCTAACTTGCGAAATTTTTGTCGACGTCTGGGAAATATATTCCAAAGACCGATTGCAAAAAAAAAAAAAATAACAACAGAGGAGATATTGCGAAAATTAAATAAAAATCGATAATTTTTAAGAAAATTAGTGTTTTTGTTTGAAAATTCAGAATTAAATATAAATACAGATTTTTGACTCAATTCGTGAATTTTTAATATTTAGGACGTGAATGAAATAAGAAAAATGCGTGTAGGGATGAGAAAAAAATCTTTATTAACCAAATGAGAGAAACAAACAAAACGACACATTAACAATTTGCTATAAAAATAAAATACATTTCGTAATGTCTCTATCGGAAGTAACGAAAAAAATTATTTATTTGGCAAAAGGGGATCAAGAATTTACCGTACGAGCCAAATTGCCATCTGGTGGTGATTTTTCGTATCGCCAAGTTATTGCAATAAAACATGTAAAATATTCAATTATCGCACATTCTTTAGGGATCAATTAACACCTCGAAATTATTCGCAGGTGGAATTAAACAATATAACGGAAATATTAAAAATTATACAAAAATCAATAAATATAAATAGGTTTGACGATATTTTTGCCTACCAAGCCTATCCAAATATTGTGCTTTGTACCAAAGATTTTGCTCCATTATAAATAAGACAAAAAATCAACAACATATCGAAGATACAGAGACGATCCACTTTGAACAATAATCATTCCAAAATCATATTTTATATTTAGAAAGAAAAAAATAAGCCACAAATTATTTAAAAAAAAAAGTAACAAGAAATTCAGAAATTCGATAAAAAATTATAGCCTCATTGGATTTATAAAAATAAGACTGTAATGAATAATTAAATAAAAAATAAAATGAATATAAAGTTTAAAACACAATTTGAATTATTGCTCTCTGCATTAATACAATTTTGTATGAGAACGAGCGCAAAGCTAGGCGATAATTATTATTAACTCACCGGTGATCGAAAAATCTGTTTTTTTTTTTGTTGTTTTTTTAAGTTCGGGGTCAAAAAGAGAAAATTATATGATTTTCACAATTCGGGGTAAACGATTGTTTCATATCCTCAATAGCTGAAATAATAAAGAATAAAATTTGTACTCTTTGTTTTTGTTTTTTTTTTTTTTTTTTGCAAGGGTTAAAATATAAGACGGTAGAAATAATCAATCGTATGAAAATCTTTACCTTTTTGGTGGCGTAAACGTCATATGCAAGATAACACTCCTATAATGTATAAATGTATGCAAAAACAGGTATATACATATATATTTGATCGTTTAACGCACTGATGTAGATACACGAGAGTTTTGAGTAAAATTTTGATACAATTTAGGGCTTGGAATAACGATATATCCAATATTTGGTAAATTCGAGGATTCTGTCAATTATTCGGAGAATTCTTGACTCGAACGATACAGCCACTTTGCGACGTCGGATTTCATCGAACTCAGTCCAGTCAGACGGACAGACGCGCAGTGGCAGTGACGGGATCAAGCCAAAATTATACGAATTTGTAGAAACGAAACAATGAAATAATCGAATAATGAAATTCGAAAATAATTGTGGCGCCATCTATTAAAATATTTCATTTTGGCAAACATTTGTATTTTGCGAATTTTGCATATGTTTCCTATTTTCGTATGTTTTGCCTAAATTTTAGTCATCAATTGCCAATTTACAAAATTGCATTTCGATAATTTTTCTTCGAGGTTCTATTTATTTATTTTTTCCAAGTTAAAAACGTTTTAAATTGTAATGCATTACGTATACAAAATAAGACAAAAACACTCGACACTGCAAAAGAATGAGGTGATGCTTCTATCGCACGCATAGATAGCGCCACCAGGTTCTTACCACAGCTGTGTTTGAATTATTTCGTACTGAATTTTGATCGTAATAAAATTTTGTTTGATTTGATTTATTGACAATTTGTCACATTATCATAATCTCGCTATTTCTGATAAAAAAAAACTATTTACATTTCAATTTGCCATTTGGAACGAAATTGTACTATCGCAAGCTCAACCCAAGCGATAAAGCTCATTATAATAATTTACAGCGTTGCAAAAGGCGCGTTCGTCAAGTGAAAAAAAAAAATCATAACTGAAACAAAGTTTGGCGTACTCGCAGCAAAATAGCACGAGCAAACGTTTCATAAGATATAATTTTTTATACGTACATATAATATAATATATCTTGATAATCATATCTATTGTTGTAAAAACAATACGAGGTCTGCGAATGTCAACTTAAACGTCAATTACAGATCATTAAAAAATGGCTCGAAAAGGGCGGAAAGTAGCGCAACGCAATGAGGTACGCGAGGAGGCTCAAAAAATAGCAATTTTCAGCGCAGTTCTCGAGAACAAAGAACTTTTAGAGAACAAGAGTTTGAAGCACGATGATTGTCATGCTCGCGACTTAAAATGGAAAGAAATCGCGTCGAAACTTTCGTTTCCAGGAAAACGAGGACATTTTCGAGAACTTCGTAAATTTTATGGAAGACTAAAATCCGTCGCTAAATTGAAATATCAATTGATCGATTCTACAAGAACCAATGAAAAAAATTTCGTAACGGAACTTTCGGCAGCTGATAAAATTCTTCGACAAATACGACCTGATTTTTTTACAAAATTTCCCGTCTATCCCGAGGTAATTATTATTTTTTTATCATATTGAAAATTTAACGTCATTAATATCAATACCGTGATGCCGTGGGACGCAAACACAACCGATGAAAAGTTACTCATTTATCGCCATAAATTTACGGGTACAGGACAAGGTCATTTTTAAACTCGTTGATAAATTTTTAGAGCTGCAATAAATTAATGAAATAAAATTTTATTTTTTTCATTTTCGCTTTTTTAATTAAAGTTATTGTGATCAATAGGATATTGATCGAGTGGAGTCAAAATCGGGAACTTTGGCGGAAGAGCCGAAAAATAAATCGCATCTTGAAAAAAATCAAATCGATATTGCATCAAAACCGAATCTCACAATCGAACCGTCGACTTTTTCAAATTCGCTAAATTCAGTAGCTATCGGCAATATTAACACCGACATGTTGGCACTGGTAATTGGAACAAATTTTACATTTTTTTAATTCGAAAATACGATAAATCGTAAACTTTCATTCACGATGAAATTATCGTCGGAAGATTTTTTTTGTGTTTTCGTTTTAAATATTCTAGAGTCTCGAGCCAGTCGAAAATCCGGACGCCATGCATACATCCGACTTGGACTTATCACAAGTGGAAAAGGACTTGGGTTTGGGAATACTTTCCGAGCAAGAATTGGACGGCGATATAAACGAATCGACTTCTGCAAGTCCTGATGATCCTCAATCACGCTCGAAAAATCACAAAAGCAGCGAGACAAAAAATTCAGATGAGAAAAAAATAGCCAATGAAAATATGAACATGGCAGGGAATGATAAAAAATTATCAAACGGAGAGTCCAAATCAATGATTAACGATCATCCGGTAAAATTGATCATCAAGAATCCAAAATCTTCATCTAGAAAAGCTAAAAATGAAAAATCTACCGATTTGAAAAAATTAGATAAAGGAAAAATCAGCGATAAAGATGAACCTACAACATCGGAAAATCCATTCCCGGAATTTCCGGCTTTTGAATGGACAGGAAAGCGAAAAAAAAATCTACGTCCTAGGCCAGCAAAGAAGCAAAAGGTCGTCAGAAGCAATCGTTAGTCGTATTTGGGATTTAGAGCGGGATCATTGCTAAATAAAGGTATTTTTGTTTGTTTCGATATGAAAAAAAAAAAGACTAACTGGGCCAAACTGTATGGCTAAATGAAATATTATTTTCATTAAATTATTATCCTCTATATTTTTATAAACAATCGGAAGAGCTAGATTGGAGTTTAAAAAGGAAAGAAATTTTTTCATTTTGTTTGTTTGTTGTGAATTGGAAAATTTCTCATAATAATAAAAAGAGATGTGTATTATTAAAATATGGATAGTTCACCTCTATGCTTAAAGTAGAAAAATAGATGTCGAAAAATTGACATCGTCATGAACAAGTTAATTTTGTTTTGTTTTTTTATTGATTGTTGTGCGAAGAAAAGTTAACTTTTTTTTTTAACGCACTATTCATTTTTCGTTTAGAAATTTGTCGGTCTAATCAATAGACGTTTATGCAAAAGAAAAAAAAATCAAAGGGGTTAAAAAAATTTGACGAATCATCAAAATATTAATATTTGTTTTTATCCTTAGTTTATTATTGTTTATAATATTTAAATGATTATTATCGTTGATTATTAAAGGTAAAACAACCTTTACTTCCAATTTATTTCCTTATCGAACTTCAATCGGATAAAATTCATTGTTCGATAATGAATCGTTTATAATATTAATTCAAGTAAAATGTACGTATTAATTTTCTTCCCCGAGTCTTTTCACTCCAATTGCAGGTCTTGAATCTGTAAAAAAAAAAAAAAAAGAAAAAACCAAAGAAAATATCGCTGAACTTTAAACGTTTGAGTGTAGAAAATTGTTACGAATATTGTGAATTTATAATAAATTTCATTGATAAATCCAACATTTATCACTCTTTTTCGTACAATTTAAGGCAAAAAGTTGGAATGATCAATTGAAAATTCACTCGAGCGCATACCTCTTGAACTTTTTGCATCTCTTGAGTAAGCAAATTATCCAAAATCTCCTGAAACCTCTGGCGAAGCTTCAAATTCTCAATATTCGCAATCTCGATCTCCTGCTGCTGTCTACGCTGTCGCAATTCTGCAAGCTCGGCATGAAGTGTGTCCAAGCGTGCTTGCAAAGAATCTGCGACAAAAAAAACAAAACAAAACAAAAAACAATAATATTTTATACGACATTTTTATATATTTTATACAAACCACCTAGGATTTTGTATGAGTTCTCACATGAAAAACTCATCTTTTACAGGCTTAGATGTAAAAATGTGAGTTTTAAGCGATAAATTACCTCTTGGAGCAGAAGATGACAATGATTCGTTGAAATTTTCTGGAATCATGTATTCCGAATGGAAATTTTCGAGTTTTGTCAGTTTTACTGGACTGTCGTTGTTACTATCGATTTTGTTTCCATCCCCTGTGTTGCTGTTTTCAGGATGAAACATTTCTTTGCTAAATTCTGTAACGAGCTCGGTGCACGTAACGCCCTCTTGGCCCGAACGTTCCGAGTATCTGACTTGCATAGAATTTGAATCTGATACGCGACTTTCAGCTGACAATCGGCTCGTGTCGTCCAGTTCCATAACGTTTATGTTGGCATCCTCATCGTCCTCCTCACTGTCGCTCACAGGCTCACCGAATATATCGTGTTCGGCTGAGAAATATTAAAAAAAAAAAATTTTAAACATCGCACTTACTCTCACTAATTTCCAGAAAATTTAATCAACGAGTAATTACAGTTTATGCCAATCGAATTCATCGATGGTGCATTAAAAATTCAGTTAAATGAGAAGCACACATTTAGACGGAAAAAAATAATAATAATTTGTATAAAAGAACTTTTTGCCCCTCAAATTATTAATTGATATAAAAAAAGGAAATAAAACTTACCAACGTCAACGCTCTGAGATGCAGTATTGTGAATAATATCTCTCTTAGCCTTAACAACACCCGAGTTTGATACTTTGTTGGGCTTGGAATTGTCCTCATCCTCGCAAATAACTTCCCATTTAACGTTCACAGCATCATTGTCAACTCTGAGCAATCGTTTGACTTCTTTCTCAATTTCCGGTGCTTCGACGTATTTTTTCTTTAATGTTTTACGAAATCTTCGCCGCCTAACATTTTTTGCTGGCGGTGTTATGCCATGAGGCCACAAAAATTTTTTGTCCACCTTGTTCGGATCTTTCTTCTTTTGACGAACCGGCGATTCCTCGTCCGTTGCTGTTTGATCATCTTCCTCTTTGCATATTACCATCTTTTCAATCGAATTAAATATTTTCTTATCAATTTTTTTTATTTTTTTATTTCGTCGAATATTATTTTATTTAAAGACCAGATAAAATAATTATTCAGAGGGGAAACTACAAAAATAACATTCATCTATTTTAGTTATCTTTTTCAATTTTTTCAAGGCTATATTTCGTTCCTGATTCAATGGATATTTTTCCTATTGAGAATCTCAATAGAAAATTGAAGAAAATTGCTTCAAATTTTTTAACATCGGTCATTTTCTGGTTTCAAGAGTATATAAAAAATTATCATCTGAGTATGATGAGTTTGCATTTAAATACCTGACAGAGATCAGCAGTTTTGTAAAAACTTTTAGTGTCAATTGTTTTGAGCGATTCAACTACCGTAGGAAGGTCGACGACCTGCAATGAAAAATAATTGCAAATTTTTTCGAAAAATTCGTAAGTAATTTCTTATGTATTTTATAAATTTATCACAGACTCACCTTGGCATGGAGGAGCCAGTGATCGAATCTTACTTCTCCATATCGCATATCATTCTCCAATTTGATGCCCAATCTATCTTTCAATGGCATTCCAGATCGCAAAACTTCCCTCAAAATTCTTGATGGTTCCTTAGAAAGACAAGAAAAAATACGATTAGTAATATTCATTTCGTTATCTATAATAAAAAAAAATAACTGTAAATTTATTATTCATTATCATATGCCTAAAATAATTTATTTCAATTATTATTATTTTGTAAATAATAATAACAATAATATTTAAAAATTCTACAATGTATTAATGCAAAAAGTAGACTATTAAGTATAATGCTTAAAAAATAGTCGGATTTTATGAAAATAAATACAAGTCCATTGAACCTCCCCAAAGAATGAGATCTACAAGTGTGTTTATCAGAGATCGGGCAAAATAGATAACGCGATTGAACGGTCCGGTTAAACGGTCGTTACAACGTAATAATATTTTTAAAAAATTAGTTATTCAAGATGAAGGAATATTTTGTTGAAATATTGTTGCCTGCAAAGTGATCATTGTTAACCGATGATGCAAGATATTTGACATACCTGCGGCAGCCTTAGAATAAATTGACTTTCTAATTCAATTTGAGGTTCCTTTTGCTTAATATCCGCTGGCAAATGTCGATTCATCTTTATCTTTTTTTCATTCAACTTTTCCGATCGTTATCATAGAGAATTTTCCTGTGAAACTCAATATTCAGAGAATTTGTAAAAAGATTCTCTATTGACTAAGTTTTATTTTGATTTTTTTTTTTGAGGTTATGTTCAATTGAGTCCCCAAGTTAAAAAATAATGGGTAGTTGGTGTGGGTAGAGTCAGAGAGATGGCGCCATAGGCAGGTATGAATATTGAGCGAGAGAGACAGAGAGAACATTATAGAAATTCCCCCCTTTTTATCACCTGATCAAGTTCCCATAATAAATAAGATTATACTTTTAAGGACTAATAAGAAAGTATTTTCAATGGGTATATCCTCCTATTCAACGGAATCGATACTGTCAATGGGAAATATCTTACAAAACTCACATCTGTTCCATTTGCTTAATTTTGAATTATCGTTTGTTATTTGACCTCTGCGGGTCTGACCGCAGACCCGAGGCAAGGCTTTACCGGATTTTTATAACTTTGCTTAAAAAAGGTGATAAAGATCGCGCCGATATCGCTGGACAATGCGAAAATAAATATTGCATCTGTGTGCCTTTATCAATATTTTAATATACTGATAATAATGAGTATAATCATTAGACAGATAGAGATGATACGATAAATTTCGATCACGCTCAAGTGTACATGAAAGTATTTGATCCGATATGTGATAAATATGTGTTTATAACTTATAAACTTTACGCTACACGATCAATGCATGTATATCCTACATATAATTGAACAATTGAATCGTTCAATTTCCCACTATCAATTTGACGATGGTCATACACAATTGAGTGAGATGGGCATAATGCTCTGCTGCATGTACCCTCGTATTTTATTCAGATGAGGTAATTCTTTCTGAAAACAAAAAAAAATAGTATTAAGTTTTATTTTCTAATTTTTTCCATCTGGTGGAATATATATATATATATATATATAGTTTTTTTTACACAGGTACTAATTTTATTATCAGCCTAAATGTTTTCATCCTATTTTGCTTATTTGTCCACATAATAATCGTGTAAAAAAACTTGAAATCTTATCTCTTATCTAGACACGGATCGCACATAGCTAGATTAATACTCTATGTCACATAGTTACGTAATTGAAAGGGGAAAAAAACTAAATTGCATAAACAACAGACCTATATATTGGATGACTGGTGGTGTCGATATTTGCCAATTGAATAAAAGGGCGCCTCCAACTTTTTCACTCAACACTCAAGTTCAATATCGCGTTAGTTTCTCCGGATGAGTCTTCCTGTCTCGTCGACAAAGATTCGCCGATAAAGGTAAATTAAATGATAACTAATAAACCATCATCTACTATGATTTCTAGCCTTTGTTTTCATTTTTCGGCAAACAAATAATTTTCACATATTGTAAGTTTTCTTTTTTTTTTTTCCCATCGAAAAAATAACACGGTAAATATATTTTTTTGACCAAAAGGAAATTATAATTCGAATCGACAAAATGAAAAAGTAATCAGTCAGTACTCTATTAGGGTAACTGCTTTTAGTCACGTTATAATTGGGGAAAAAAAATAATAATTTTACATATTTGTACTTGAATGGGATTAATGAAAGGCTCGGATTATTCAACAATTTTACGGTTTTCATATATTTATGAACGGAAATCAAGGTTCCTTAAAGTATCATCAGAGGTCATATTGCATTTTGCACGAAAAATAAATATATTTATTCTTTATATTTAGCTTCACTGAGGAATAAATTTCAAGATGGATGTTTCACTGTTATTCCTATTTATAACAAGCCTGTTGACTGTAACATTGCGGTAAGTAAATTTTAATTTAATATACATGGAAAAGTGGCCCCGCCGACGCGTTCTTTTTATAAGATTGAAAATACACTTGTACGAGGTTGTTTTATTCTTTTGTTAAGAAAAAACGTCGAAAAAAGTGAATCTGAATGGTGAATGGTTATTCTTTGGTACTGCAGCTTTTGAAAATGTTAATACCTGAAAAAGTATTTTCTCTATATTCGTTGTGTAAATCAAGACTCGATAAAACTTTTGTATAATACTTGAGAGTTTTGCCATAATAACTCAATAAACACACCAAAGGATGATTTAGCCAAAATGAGGATTCTCTATTTTTTGCGAGATTTTAACGTCTCGTATCAGCAAAGGAAAATAAGTACATAATAAAAAACAATTTCATAATAAAAAACAAATAAAATGATGAAAATAATACTATGCCTTGAACTCTGATAGATATTTATATCCCCGATACATTAGAATGATTAATGTTTTATTTTTCCAATTACCCGAGAATCTTGCTCTGTACCACGACAAGTGCTCATCGACCCAAATAGGTAAAGAGATTTGTGTTAAAATTTCAGAGCGGACGACAACAGTGTCGATCAGTATTTAATATTTCCGGCAAACTTTACACTTGGTGTTAGCACGGCTTCGTATCAAATCGAAGGTGCCTGGAACGTCAGCGACAAGGGTATAAATATTTGGGACAAATTCACCCATGAAAAGCCATGGGCAATTTCGGATGGAAGTAACGGTGATATTGCCTGTGACTCTTATCACAAGTATAAGGAAGATATAACGCTCATGAAAGAACTTGGGATCGATTCATATCGGCTCTCTCTCAGTTGGTCTCGAATATTGCCAAATGGATTTGCTAATAAAATCAGCAAAGATGGCATCGAATATTATAAAAATCTCTTGGATGATCTTAATGCTGTGGGCATTGAGCCAATGGTCACTCTCTATCATTACGATCATCCGGCTATACTCGAGGAACTGGGCGGCTGGACAAACGAATTGATGTCGACTTGGTTCGCTGATTATGCCAGGGTCGTTTTCAAAGAACTCGGCGACAGAGTCAAGATCTTTTTGACGATCAATGAACCCACTGTCCAGTGTAACGAGGGTTTGGGAAGTGGTTCAAAAGCTCCAGGTGACACGGCGGCTTCAATATTTAAAGCAATATATATATTAAATTTAAAAACAAAAGACAACTATTTGAATTTTACACTTTTGCCATAAACAATCACAAGTCCTCGAAATGGCAAAAAAGGCTATTACATTTTGCGAGCTTGAACATAAAGGATAAATTATTCTATATCGATAAACTCAATGGAGAATATTAATTTTGTAAAATATTTTTTTCCAGGTAAGACTGTTCCACTGCATGGGCCTTATATCTGTATACACAATATGATCAAGGCTCACGCAAAAGCTTACAAAATTTACGACAATGAATTTCGCAAAAGCCAGAACGGACAAATTGGTATTGCATTAGCCTGTACTAATCGTTACCCAAAATACGAGAACGACACCGAGAGCGCCCAAATTCAATTCGAGTTCGAGTGCGGTTGGTTAGCTAATCCAATATTCTCGGAGAAAGGCGATTATCCAGCTGTTATGAAAGAAAGAATCGCTGAGAATAGTAAATTAGAGGGTTATCCAAGATCAAGATTGCCAGAATTCACCGAATCTGAGATCAATGAGATAAGAGGAAGTTCCGATTACTTTGGTCTAAATCATTATACCTCTACACTTGCCGAGCCAGCACCAAAATCTCTAAATACCTTATGGTATCAGGACAGTGGTACGATTGGAAGTAGTAACGCAAGCTGGCCTCACACAGCCTCACCATGGTTACGTGTTGTACCTCAGGGCTTTGGGGATTTGCTCAGATCATTGAAAAAGCGTTATAATAATCCACTGATTTACGTAACGGAAAATGGATCATCCGACGATGGTTCCAGTATTAAAGATTATCCGAGAATTCAATACTATCACGATTATATCCGCGAAATGCTGTTAGCCGTGAATCGTGATGGCTGCAACGTTCAGGGATACTTTGCGTGGAGTCTTCTCGACAATTTCGAATGGGCTTTCGGTTACTCGCAACGCTTTGGTCTCGTGAGTATCGACTTTCAACAGCCTAGCAGACCCAGAACACCAAAACTCTCTTACAGCTGGTACAAAGAACTCATCCGAACGAGAAAACTTCCGGCGGTCGATACTCCTTGATACTCCACGAACATCTTTTGGCCGCCTCATCTTTGTTAAAAAAAAAAAAACGAAATAATCAATTTTTATTTACATGCACACGCTATAAATACAATTTTTTTTTAATTATTTTTCAACAGCCTAATGGTATATTTTCTTCTGAAAAAGAGCTCATTTGGTGTGTGTCTGTAAATTAAATTCTATGTACGGTCAAATTTTGTAGCTTTCGTAGGTACTTGTGAGATTATTGTTTATTCTCGGCCCGTATACTTTTCCAAGGCTGCTTGTTGAAAGATTGCCAAAATGATCGAAATGTAAAAAATCCTCATCCTGATGTACACTATAAAAGATCAGGGAGGTTTTTTCACTAAACCAATATAATTTTACTTGCGGAGTGAATATTTATTTTCATGCTTACTTTTACGATTGTGGTTTACCTGGTAGTATTTTTTTTTAAATCAAACCACATCGCAGTCAAATATTTTATAAGATTTACTCTCACAGCGGTGGTATTCTGTGCTACTCCTTTGTCGGTAACAAAAAAATCCGAGCTAAATATGTTTTGCGGACTGAGAATAGCAGCAGCAGTTCCTCCTTTGACCGCGAGTCTTGACACAGCGTGACAATCGGTCAACTGCTTGAAAATTTGGCCAACCGGTGTCGCCACTGTCGGTCGCTCCTCACATCTCAAATGACTACCGGCGGCTCGCGCTCTTCTCACAGTGCAGGTTCCCCGCTGCATGTGCCTGACACACTACGGTGCTCCTAAACTCATGCTACGCTGCTGAACTGTTTTCGTTTCTACAAACCTTTTTTTACAAACGAAACACACTCGTAAAAACAAATAATCCCAATAAAAAATAAAATAAAAAAAAAAACTCTTCATTGCTCTCGTGCGATTATTAATTTTTTAAAAATATATACAACAACGCGTCTTTATCAACCGAAAGATCGAGATAGTTTAACGTGTGCTTGTATATTATCACGAGAAATCAGGGCAGCAACGAGCCTTTGAGAGTCGCAAAAGTAACGCTGAAGAGGACAACACACACACACACACGCATACACAAAAAGTGGTGAGTGATTTTCGTACTAAACAAAATTGCATCTTGGTTTCCATATTTTTTGTGTACCTGAAACAAAATTGCTAATTTTGGACCACGAGGCTCACCGGTTCTTTGGACAGCATTAAGACGTGTCGTGCTCGTACGAAAGAAACTTGCAAATTTTCAGCAACATATATTTTTTTTTTCCACGCTTTACACATATTTTGAGATTGTTAAATCGTGAAATGATCGCCATGCGTTTTTGTGCGCGCCGGGCGCCCCTTTGGCCTCGACCTCGCTTCTTTTTGCAAAGCAACTTTTCTCTCTCTCTCTCTCTCTCTCTCTCTCTCTGTCTCGGCGACTAAATGACGCTCTTCTCCTTCGCGCTCGATCGAGAATTTCATTGTAATTTTTTTATGCTCCTTTCTCGTGAGAAATATCGACATTTGGGCAAATAAATCGATGAAAATTTTGTGATATGAGAAACATTTTCTCTCCCCTTCCCCCTCCTTTTTCAATGAGCGACTCCCCCCCTCCCTTTTGGACTGAAAAATTCGCCATGTGTCGCAGATCTCGCGCTCAGCGAAGCTTTTCTCTCTCTCTCTCTCTCGTTCTGTCTTGTTTCTCTTTGTGTCGCAGGAAACTGCGATTCACACGTCTGTATGTACGATTAAGACAAAAAAAAATCTACTTAGCTGAGATTTACGTTACTTTGTTCATCCGAATTTTTAGGGGAGATTTTTTTTATTTCTGTCTCTCTCGTTTTCTATCGCATCACACACGTGTACGAATTTTCATCGAATTAATGAAGCGGCGGTCGTTTCGTTAAAATGTGAGGTTATGATTTTTGGCGTTGCTCTGGAAATGCTTCAAACGTCGTCATTTTATTTATTTTTTCATATTTTTAAAATGCTTTTCATGAATTTTGCAATGAAAATTTGAGGTTATGAACATTTTGGTGATGGAAAATTGAAATTATGATTTTCATGAATCTTTGCTTTGTTGTATAATTTATAAATGCTCGCAATTCATCATCATTTTATAGACGTTTCTTATCTCATAACATTTTCATAAATTTCCGATGAAATTTTAAGATTCGAAATTTCGTTAAGCTTGTACTTTTTTTTTTTTTTTTTTTTTTTTTTTTTTTTTTTTTTTTTTTTTTTTTTTTTTTTTTTTTTTTTTTTTTTTTTTCCGCCCATTGAATTTAGAAAATTTGGCATTCAGATAATTTTTGTAAATTTTTTAATTAGTTTGGCTTTTTAATTGTGAATTTCTAATTTTTGCACAATCAATATTTCATATCGGAGGCAAAAGAGACGGAGAGAGAGAGATAAAAAATTAATTTCCTGTATAAATATCAGTCCATGACCTTTAGCCTAATAAAAAATAATATAGAAAAGTTCACTAATTGGTATAATTTTTTTTAGAAACTCACTTTAGGAATTCAAAGATTTGTCAAAATCGCACAAGAGGAAAGAAAAAGCTGAGAAAAATAATAGTCAATTTTTAAAGAGAGTTGAGACTAGAAAGTGAGAAAGGAAATGGTCATGGAGGCAACCCCCTCGCCTCAGTGTGTCGGGCGGGAATTCGTCCGTCAGTACTATACACTGCTCAATCAAGCACCCACACATCTTCACAGGTGATTTTATCCATAATTAAAAAAAAAGAAAAACGAAGTAAAACATTTATATATATATATATATATTTTTCACGCTTGTATTGGGAAAATTGAATGAAAAAGAAAGAAAATTGAGTAATATCTATTGTAATTTTTGTGGAAATGAAATTTGATAATTTTGAAATTAAACATATTTTTCTTCAATTTTCTGAATATTGCATACCATATAATATTATAAGATATAGTGAAATAATATATAAAGGAATAATAAAATCAAAAGGTTCTACAACAACCAGTCGTCGTTTGTTCATGGTGGACTTGGAATACCCGATCGTGAGATAATACCAGCGGTTGGCCAAAAACAAATACACCAGAAAATTCAGCAGTTAAACTTTCGCGATTGTCATGCCAAGATCAGTCAGGTCGATTCTCAAGCGACTCTTGGCGAGGGTGTCGTCGTGCAGGTAAAAATATACAAAAAAAATAATATGACATTGTAGAAGAAAGGAAAACGTGCCGATTAATCGTTTATTTTATCAGGCTGAAGATTAAGATCGCTCGTCAGGTGAATGTAACTGACTTGTATGTTACTTCTGTGGAGAAACGTTAAATGCGGAAAATAATTAAATTTTTATGTATCTCGCACAAAGTCTCAAAGATCATTTTATTAGCTAAAAATAATTGATTAATTGTTGGTACACACTTGGATTCTATTATTGAGAAAAATATAATTGAATTTTATTTATTTTTTATTTGATTTTTCAGGTGACCGGTGAACTCTCCAATGCCGGACAACCAATGCGTCGTTTCACTCAGACATTCGTGCTAGCTGCTCAGGCGCCAAAAACTTACTACGTTCACAATGACATTTTTCGCTATCAAGATCTTGGATTCCCAGACGAGGAGGAGGGTGAACTCGAGGGTGTCGAGGGCGGTATTGGCGAGAGTGTTGAACGAGAGGGTGACGAGGAACGTGGCTCAGTCCCCGAGGAGGATGATCAACAACAATCACCCTCGCAGCAACACTCGACAACCGCCACTCTCCCAGATCAGCAAACTCCTCATGCACCTCTCGTCACGTCGCAGCAGCAACCTTTGCAGCAACAACAACAACCACCACAACAACAACAACAGCCACTTTATTATGCTCCTGCCCCTCAACAACCGGTAATTTGTACATTATTTTTATTCTTTATTTTCCACCGTAAGAATTGATTTAACATTTTTTTATTTTATTTATTCGCTATGGGTTAATTCTAATGTTTGGAATATTTCATAATTTTCCCAACGTTTTCAATGTTTTTGTCGCATTTTCAGTCTATCATGCTGAATCAAAGAATAAAATTCATTTTTTCCCCCCTGAAACGTGATATATGTCCATAGAAGAGTCGTTTAGATGTTTAGAGAAGTATAATTTTTTTTTTATCACACGAAAATCATGTCCCCTTTGATGTTTTGCGACTTTTCTCAGACTCAATCTCATGGTGACGGACGTTGTATCAAATGATTTTAAATTATCCATTTAATTTGAATGTCATTTTTTCAATGTGTAATGTAAAATGAGAGATAATATTTTATTGGTAATAAAGGTACACGCAATGATGCAACCGGTAATAAACGGTTCGGTTCATGAGGAGACACCGTTGATAAATCAACAACAGGGCTCACAGTCGCAACACCAACAGCAGCAGCAGCAGCAGCAGCAGCATCATCAATACATAAACGAGTCATCGTCTCAGGAGCAATTTAATCAAGAACAAGAAATGGACACTTCAACCGAGCAACAACAACCGGGCGATGATGAGTCTCAGAACCAGACCGAAGAGTCTCAGGAACAAACGGAAACGGAAAATTTCACATCATCCGGACGGGAAACGGAAGTTGAACAAATTTCAGCCTCAAACGCGAGTAGCAACAAGCCAAAAACATTCGCGAATCTCTTTACTTCAAATTTTCCAAATCCTATCCCACCGACGAGTTCTCATCCGCCAAAAATGTCCGTTTCTCCGGTAAGCAAATGTTTACTTATCGATACAGCTTGTCAATTCCAGGCAAATTTTATTGATTTTTTTTTTTTGTAGCCACCGACGATAATGAGTAATCGCATCTCCGATGATCGATCGATAGTCCATCCGGCTAGCAGCGGACCAGCCCTCTCATCATCAAGCAATATGTCATCGGGGCCGCAACAAATTCACAAAGGTCGCAGCAGTCAACCATCCCAGCAACAACAACAGCCGCAGCAACAGCAACAACAACAGCAACAACGGCCACCGCGAGGAGGACCAGCGCCACGTGGTATGAATCTCAAATTTTCGAAATTTGCCCAAAAACAAATTTTTAAGTATTATTATTATGGACGGTTAAAGTCGGTCAATTTTAAAACTGGCGCTATAATTTTTCATCAAGTCCCTTCACTCCGAGGGAAAAAAAAAAATTTAAGATGAAGAAAATGTTTCAGTTTGCTTATACAATTTAAACTTACTTTTAAAAGTTTTCTCATTGTTTTTGTTGTTGGTGGTTTTTTTTTTTTTTTTTTTTTTTTTTTTGCAGATAGCGATCGACGTCCAAGCCGTACCGGCGCTTACAGCGACGAGCATCAACTATTTCTCGGAAATCTTCCACATCAGGCGACCGCCGACGAGTTGCGGACAATTTTCGGACGTTATGGAAAAGTCGTCGATTTGCGAATTCACAGTAAATCGACAAGCGGTGGAAAAGGTCCACAGGGTCAAAACAACACAACGAGAGTGCCAAATTATGGTTTCATCACATTCGAGGACACTCAGACTGTTGTAAGGGTTCTCCAGGCTGGCTCGGTTTGTTATCCAGACGAGAATGGCCAAAAATTAAATATCGAGGAGAAAAAAATGAGGCCACGTATGTCAATGGAAGTCGGTGGAAGTCGACCGAGTCTCAATGATGGAAATATGAGATCAGTTGGTGGACAACAACAGCAGCAGCAACAACAACAACAACAGCAACAACAACGAGGTCCAGGTGAGCATTGAAAAAAAAATACATTTGGGCAAATCTCTGAAGATTGGCCAATTTTTTTATATCACAATCACGAGTTTGACAATTATTAATGAAATTAAACTCTTGTAGCGTATTCTTCCGGTTACTCGGGCGGTGCGGGTGGAGCCATGAGGGGAGGTCAACACGGAACGAGAGGAGGTCGCGGTGGTTTTTCACGCGGTGGTGATGGAAGTCGAGGTGGCGGCGGCGGCGGCGGCGGCGGTGGCGGTGGTGGTATGAGACAACCTGGTGGAAATCCAAATTATCAAAATCGCAGTCGTTAAATTTCCTAGCGGCTCGTCGTGCCGCGTTGTCCAATAACCAAATTAGAACACCACAGAAAAAAAAAAAAGAAAAAAGAAAGAAACACTCCAACCATCATCAATCATCCCGAAAATACAAAGAAACAGAGGAGAGGCAAATAAAGAAAAGAAATGCACAAGGAAAAGACAGCCAACTCGATAAAAATCAAGAAAAACAAAAAAAAACGAAGGAACAATAAGAAATATCGATTTTGAGGCGAGCAGAAGGCGAGAATAATTTTCAGCTCGGTCCCCGGTTAAAAGAGAGAGAGAGAGAGAGAGAGAGAGAAAACGATGTATTGTCGAGGCTTCAGGTTAGCTGCCGTCAATCAATTTTCGATTTTACGTCGTTTGAAAATTTTATCGAGGGCACTCTTGTAGAGAAAATTATCGATTACCTCGATTAGTGACTTTGAGTGCTGCCATGCGGAAAATCAACCAACTAAATAGTGGAAAAGGCGATAGTTGGCGTTGGATTTTTTTTTTCTTAGCTCTTTGGGAAAATTAATTGGAAACAATGAGATTTTTTCCTCGTTTCCGAGTTTTATTTTTTTCGGGATTTTGTTGCCTGCCCATCTCGGGCAGGAAATTGTCCTTTTTGTTCCTCGCTTTTGCCCCCCCCCCCCCCCCCCCTTTCTCCAACATCCACGGCTTCTAAACATTCCCCGACGATCTAACAAGACAAAAAAAATTGATTTGATCAAAATTTTGGGGTAAAACCTGAGAAGCCTGAAAAAAATGAGCTTTGTACGCACACCCAGAACATCCAACCTCTTTTTGCTCGGATTCTTGTCTTCCTTTTTTTCCTCTTTCGTCGCGCTGAAATGGAAAACTTTGTGAATTTTCTCTTTCTTTGTCACCTATAAATAATAAGCATAAATTGCCATTAAATAGATAATCGCCGCTGTGTCCGTTCGGTGATTGACGCGAGATTTTTTTTTTTTTTTTTTTTTTTTTTTTTTTTTTTTCTTTTCTTCAGTAAGCCGAAAAAATCGTTCCTTTGCGTCATGGCTTTTCAAGACTAAACAAGACAGACTTTATCCCGCTATTCATACTGCCGTGGAAAGAAAATAAATAAATAGCAAATCGACCGGTATCGATTATTCGATCACAGTAACGCCGGATTGTTGCTGGTCTCGCCATTATTCCTCCTCAGCACCTCAAAAAATTCTCAAATCGTCACACTCAGATCAGTCCGGGATAAAAATTTCCTATATATTACCTGTAATAAGTTGTAATAAATATTATAATTATAATTTATACTTATATATAAATTTTGACCTTGTAGGATAATAGATATTTATTATGTAGCTCGCTCAAGGTCCCTTTTTTTTTGTCCACTAAACTCGGATGCAAAAGTGCGACTCAAAGAGTCGAAATTTTAACAAACGATCCTTCATTTCTTAAAGATAAAATTTACAAATGACCCGTTAGGACGAACATAAATACGTAATAAAGCGTTAATGATATCCCGAAAGGTCGAATTTCATATATAATTATCAGATATAGTCTCATTGCACGAGTAGCATTTTTTTTTTTTTTTTGTTTTTTTTCCCCCCCGGTCTCTTTACTTTTTTCTCTCGTTTTGTTGCATTTCACATTTTCAAACTCTAGTTTTCCCACCAATAATTCTCTTGTCCGCCCAAAATACTTTTCGGACAACACAATTGTGAATGAAGAATTCCATAAATCGTAAATAAGCCCCGCTTGGATAAATCGCGAATAAATACCGAAACAAAAAATAAATTTATTCGACTTTTTTTTTGATTAAAAAATAACAAAAAATCAAATTGAAGTCCGATTCTGGAAAAGCCGCGATTCGTCGTTCGAGCTTGCGAGGAAACGGAAAAAAGATCGTTTCGGAAATTACTTGCAGAATATTAGTGCAATGCAAAGCGAAAAAAAAAAAAAAAAAAAAAAAAAAAAAAAAAAAAAAAGAACGATCAAATTTCTTTCCTCGAAAACTCGAAATTACTGTTACTATTATTACTACTATTAGCTTCGTACGGATTATCATTATTATTAATAATTATTATTAGTTTAAAGGAAAATAAAATGTATACACGTAAAGAAAGAGCGACGAATCGAGGAATGAGAGAGGAAAAAAACGAGAGACATTAAAAAAGACAAAGAAAAACGAAAAAAAGAAAACACATTTAATTTGCGCTTTATCGGGGATTCGAGAATTGCGCCATCTGGTGATGATTTTTTGAAGCGTGCCAAAAGAAAAAAATTCAGTGTCCGTTGAGGTGAAATTTTCATCGACGTGACGGCGCCAAGAATTCAACACCACCAATCCCCTTGGCAATATTTCGCTCGAGTTGTTCAAAATAAAACAACGAGAGCCAGATAATTTTTCTTTCGCACTGGCAAATAATATTTCCTCACGAATTTCACAGATTCCCGAGGACGAGAATATATTTGAATTGCAATTCTTGATAATAACCCAACTGTGATAAAAATAAATAGCTACGGGGAATCGGTTTAAATAAAAATAACAACAACAAAAACTGTCGCTAAAATGGCAAGAGGGCATATTCTTTCGTATCTCGAGACTCAAATCTGTGAAAAATCAGCCTGGAATTTTTCGGCAATGGTGAAAGAGAGAGAGAGAGAAAATAATAATTTCGTTTACGGAAGAAAGAAAAAACCGTTAAAAAAAATAATGGACAATATGCTTGACTTTTTTAATGACATGATGGATTCTGCAGCGATCATCTCTCGGCTCTTTTCAATGAGTTTGCGAACTTTTCCGAGTGTGCCCAGGACGTGGTGATTTTCTTCTAGTTTTTTTTTTTTTTTATTTCATTGTTTCGTTTTACTAAAAAGTGAAAAGAGAAACAACGCTATATGAAATATTCGATAATATCGAATTCCCAGTTGCACAGTGACTATAAAAAGCAAAAAAACAAAAAAAAGGACCAGAATTTTTCGAGACGTTGAAACGAGTGATTTTGAGGGAAACACAACAGCAAAAAAAAAAAAGTTCCAGTTTTGATGACGCGACACAAATACCCACACACACACATACAAATGCCTGTGGCAAAAAAAAAACAAACTTTTTTTTCTAGTGTGAATGCTTTCTTTTTTAAGTGACTATATATTGATAACAATCATACCGAATAACATAAAAATAAAAAATAAACAGAGATGATAAGATGAGCGAAAGTTATGAAAAAAAAAAAAAAAAAAAAGTAACGAGAAATAAATAAACGAGAGAAACCGGGGAAACGTGAGACACAAAAATAATTGTAACGATTTATAAATAGTGAATGGCGATAATTAAGTTGTGAATTATTATTATTATTAACTTTTTTTGTTTTTTTTTTTTTTTTTTTGTAGTATACAATTTTTATTTTGGTCCGGGAAACGGGCCTATTTGTGTGTACAACTCTGTGGACAACGTTACTACACGATAAGAGATAGAGGAAAGAGAGAAAGGGAGATAATGTTGAAACAAAATGAAGGAAGCAACAAAAAAAAAAAACCAACAAACATCAAATGTATTGTACCTTTTTGCATTTAGTATAATATACCTACCTTACTACCAAAAATGTAGAAAACAGAAAAAAAAACACACACAATTCCATACCCCTTTATTTTTCGTATGAACTTTGAGATTATGCTCTTTTTTTTTTTTTTTTTTTTTCCTTAATAATTACGTAATAATTGATTTTTTTTTTTCCCAGATGATTTTGATGCAATTTTCATAAAGGTAATTAGATAACGCTACAATGGTTGGAAAAAAACAACTAAAAGTTACAGATGAATTGGCAAAATGGATTCAATGTGGCCGAATGAAAAAGCTCATTTTAATGAAAATTCGTAGCCTTTAGAGGCTTTTCGGAGTGCGCGATTGATGGACAAAGTTGGAACTTAAAAATTCAAAATGACCGAGACCATTGAACGAAAAAGGATAGTATTGTATTTAAATGGCAATTAAGTATAGTTGGAGGTTTGCGCAAGGCAGCTGAAATTGAATTTAATGTGAATAATATTTGTAAATTCAATATGGCGATGTCAATATATGCTTTTGACTAAAAACCCAAAAGTCATTTGAATGAAAATGTTAAAAAATTCTAGAATTCAAGAAGAAAAAAAAAGTCTTCCAAGCTGGCATCACTTTTTTTAATTCCCATAAAAAAACGAAAAAAAGAAAAAAAAAATTCAATAAAAAATTCGTCTATTGGAAATGGAAAAAAAGAATGTATGTTTTCAATGACTCTATATAATACATATTTATTTATCTCCCTGCGTATATAGTTTCGAAAGCCTCGTAAATTAGTTGGAGAATTTAACGAGATCGAGAGGAGATTTCTGATAATCTTGGAGGAGAGATTTTGCGTAACGTTTGGGTTGAGACGCGCGGTCGTTTGGGACGAACGTCGAAGGCAAATAAAAAATAAAACCGTGTGGATGGGACGAGCGCATATGGCGGAGAGATCAAGAACGCGCTTTGTACAGGAAGAAGGCAGTGAGATCATCATCTGATGGCCCCGCAAACGAGCTCTGGAAGAGTTTCGAGCTCGCTTTAGCACAGTCAGTACCGGTCCAGCGACCGATTCAGACGACTCTGCCCCGGCGGTACATCGAGGGGAAACTCACTAAACGACCAAGTTAATAATAGTGCAATATTGAGGTAAGTTCTTATTAATAATTTAACAGTCACAACAACAAAAATAATAATGGAATAATTAAAAAAATATTCATAATTCAACATAAAAAAATCAATATCAATTCAACTTGTTCATTTTTAACGATAATTTCGAGCTATTTTACTTATTTATTGTCATGTTTATCTTTGAAAAATCTTTTCGTACTAAAAACGCGTTTCGCGTCAATATTTTTTGTACTAATTTTCAAAATCGTTATCTCACTCATCTGATACTTTAATGATCCGCCAGCTCGAATTTTCGTTAATACGCTAATGACTCAAGTTTTTTTTTTTTTCCCCTCAACGAGAGTTTATTCTTTGAGAGCCTTGAAAAACAAAGTTAAGAAAATGCCATTAGCTTTTTTCTTCCTGTTTTTGAATGAAATATTTTAAGTTTTTATTAAAAGAGGGCAAATTAAAATTTGGGACAATAAAAGCCAATCATAAGTCAGCATATCTCATAATATGTTGTTCGGAAGAGAAATATATAATATATTATAGTGATGTGGGCGTACGCGCTATCGCGTTATCGCATTAAACAGGTCGCAACTGCCGCAGCCAGCTAGTCAATCGAATAATTATAATATATAATATATCTCATGCGCAGTATATATATATATATATATATATATATATATATGGGAACAATGCACAACGAAAAATTATTGGAAAACTTTTCATTAAAGAATATTTCAGCGTCTGCTGCAATTCATTTTTCATTCCTCATAAAATATTAATAGAAGAATTTTATGAATTAAAAAATTCAATAACTTTGATGCCAAAATTATTAACGATAGTTGCTACGCTGACGTAAAATCGATGCTCAAAAATATCGTTATAAATTATTTATTAAAATTTTTAACGATCGAAAATTCTAATATTTTTTCTCAATAACTTCCAATCGATATAGCTCAAAATTTTTCCCAAATAGTTCAATTTTTCATTAAAAAGTATAATTTACTTTTTAGTTTATAAAGAAAAGAGCTTCGGATTAATAATGGTGAAGATTGCGGATGATTCTATTGAAGAAACGGTCAAATGTGAGGGCGCGAAACGTTGTCATCGCTTTAAAAGTGAAAAAGCCAGCATGCATGGGAAAAGCAGTGCCCGCGCGAGTAGCGCGAAGCGCGTTCGTCATCAACCGCGCGGTTAAACAGTCGTGCCTTTTATTATAGAACCGCGAACGAGAGAGCGAGCGTGCGAGCGGGCGGGCGACCGTGTCAGACTGTACAGAGTGCACTCCGCGTGTTTTTCCGCCTCGTCGTTTTCTCTCTACACATACATGCAATATAAATTGTAACGTTACGCGAGAGAACTCCTTCTCGCCATTGCGCACACATAACAGAGAGACACACGCACGTATGTGTGGCTCGACGTGGAACACCCCCGGGGAACGCATAAACGGCGCAAAGAGAGACTATGGACACGAGCGACCGTTCGCATAACGTTTTTGCGTTCTACGGTCGAAAACGCCTTCCTCTCGCTCGCTTGCGTCCAGCCTGAGCCCGGAATCGCGTGGGTGGATGCCGCGATATCCGTGCGCCAAATAAATATCTAGCGCAAGCAACGCATTTTTCATCCTCCCTTCGTTCCTCCATAATACACACGAAACACGAACTGGAAAAAACAAAATCATGAAATACTAGAACCGTGAGATAATTGATGATTTGTGATGCGTGTCTTTCATGAGTCAAAAGAGTCGATAGGAAAACATATTTCAATCCTCACTTAATTATTCAATTCATTTGATTAATAATATATATATATAGCCAATTGATTGATTAATCAAATTTAACGAGAGTCCATCAATTGCTTGACTGAATAATTTATCAATGGGTTGATTCACGATCGATTAATCAAATAATCCCCTCATATTCATATTGTAGTATAATGATTTTTTCATTAATTAATATGACTCTGCGTTACACTATAAATGTATTGAAAGATTTTTACATTCAATTACTCTCGATAATCCATATCTATCGATGAAACGAAACTTTTCCATTAATTTATTGCTTTTTATTAATAAATAAAAGGGAAAAAAATTAATCTCTCGATTTATGACTCAATTGGATATATTTTATTACAAAAATTAACATTATTATAAGAAAATTTTCAATTATTCCGAGAGAGAATTGGGTTATCGTCTACTTGTCCTTAATAAAGCTGTACGCATATATATATATATATATATATATATATATATATATATATATATATATATATATATATATATATATGCCCCAAGATTTATCTCTCGGAGCGATGACCCAAGTCGACTTGTCCACGGCAAGAGAGAGAGAGAGAGAGAGAAGCTTTGATCGAGGAAACTTTTATAAGAGCTTGACCAGCGTGATGCGAGGAAATTCTATATCATATAGCACATTCTCGAATACACGCAATACGCGTGAAAAAAAAAAAAAATATATATATATGTCAATTGGCGCTTCGTTAAATCGACGATTAAACAAAATCGCAGATAGACATGCGCTAATAAAAGTAACATTTTTCGTATTGCAATTTATTTGTTTTATTAAGAAAAATAATTGAAAAATAAGTTTTTACCAAATTATAGATTTTTTTCTTTTTCTTTTTTTCATATAGACACGAAACGAGTAAAAATGGGTACGTGGCTAAAATGGCTAATGTTCTGCGCTCTCGCCATCAGTCTTCTCATTTCTGACGCGAACGCTGAGGTCGGTATATAACTTTTTTTTCTTAAACTTCGACATGTCGTTCAAGGTCACTCGTATAATTGCGACGAGATACTTGCGAATTGAAACGAGAATAATTGTGATGGTAAAATTAAATTTTAACAGCAAAGACGAAAGCATCGTCGTCGCACGACAACAACGACCGAGGCAACATTTCAGCAAGAAGTCATGAACATGCTCGAGGCTGATGAAGCGATCCAAGATGCCGAAAACAACGAAAATCTTTCAAATGAAAATCGCGATACAAAATATGGACAAACCGAACCTTTGCTGCAAATTGATCCATGCATGGATAAGCATTGCGGTGCTGGTCGCGTTTGTCGGGTATAGATATTTTTTTTCTTCTTTTCATTTTAAAATTAAACATAATTAAATGATTTTAATCACTCGACCGTTCCGATACCCAATAATATTATTATCAATTATTTTCACACCAATTTAATGTGATTTTATGAGTTCAAAAAAAAAATTCCAACACAATTGTTGGAATAATGAAGTTTGTTTTTTCTTCTTTTTCCTATTACATTATTAATTCAATGTGCTGGAAAACATATTTTTACATATATATTATTTATTGCGTGTATATTTTTTGATTATTGGTTTTTTTTTTTTTTTTTTTTACCAGCCAACCGACTTGGGTGAGGCCCAGTGCATTTGCGTCGAGAGCTGCGATCAGGAGATTGATCCACGTCGAAAAGTTTGCACTAATTACAATGAGACTTTTGGCAGCGATTGCGAGGTTTACCAGGCTCGTTGCTTCTGCGACAGTGACGACTCGAGATGTCGGGGACCCGATTATCAGCACGTTCATATCGAATATTATGGCGAATGTCGTCAAATGCCGGTGAGAATTCCATTCACCCGTTATATTTTTTTTATTCTATTTATTTACGAGCGTTTTATAAAAAATGAAAAAAAAAAACAAAACAAAATAGTAACCTTTGTGCTCTGTACATGTATAAAGAGTCTTTGGTGTAGGTAATTATTGCTTCTTCCTGGAGTGCTTTTGTTTTCATTAAAAAAAAGATAAAATAAATAAAAACCCATCGCAGCATTGTCATGCCATAAATATTTAGAAAAATGGGTAGCGTGTGTGCGCAGCATACGCAGGACAGCCGCCATGATGGAACGCGCGGTGAAAGGAATGACTTGAGATATCGAGCTTAAACTTGGCACACAGAATATAATATAGCAAATGAACCCTTTTTTTTTTGTTTTGCGAAACGTGACTTATTTCGTTCAGCGGGATTATCCGTTTCAAAATTACACTTTTTAAGGGGATTCACATTTTTGTTTGTTTGTGTTTTTCATGTTAAATGCTTCAACTCGAGCAATTTTTTTTTTGAGATATCAAGCTGTGTACATGCTGGAGAAATAATGGACCACGAATAATATGCGTGTGTGTTTTTTTTTCTTATCGCTGTTTCAGATGTGCAAGGAAGAGGATATGCTCGATTTTCCTCGTAGAATGAGAGACTGGCTCTTCAACATAATGCGCGATCTTGCCGATCGTCAAGAGTTGCCGACGCACTTTTTGAAAATGCAACGTGAGGCCGAGACAAATATGACCCTACGGTGGACAAACGCGGCAATATGGAAGTGGTGCGATCTCGATGGTCATCCACACGATAGATCGGTATCAAGGCACGAACTCTTTCCCATCAGAGCTCCCCTAATGGCGCTCGAGCATTGCATAGCGCCATTTTTGGATTCTTGCGACGTTAACAATGATCACAAGATTACACTCAAAGAGTGGGGCAAGTGTCTACAGCTCGATGAGGTACGCGCGTTAACTCTATTTTTATCCTAAATTTTTGCATTCTTTGTCATAAAAAAAGGCACATGAAATTTTATAGGCATATATTGAGCTTTATTATTTTTAATTAAAAACTCTATTCTTTTTTCTAATATATATCGTGTATTTTTTTTTTTGTTTCAGGACGATTTGGACGATAAGTGCGACGAGCTCGTCGAGGCAGCCCACGAGTTTTAAATATTTCCTCGCAATTCGCATAATCCTTTATAATACCAAAGCCACTCATCCATATATTTTGCTTCTCAATAATTGACGTGAAAAAAATTTTTATACGCCAAAAACATATATTGAACGTATCGAAAAATTTACCCACACAATTTAAAATATAAAACCTGTATAAAAAATACATATGTCATATATACGACATATTTAGAATGAATATCAAGCTCAATATAGAAAAATATATTTCAATTAAGGATAATTATATGGTATATTTCGATAATAGGAATATTATTAGATCGCATTACAATAATAGGAATATTTTCCGTCGTGTGGACGAGTAAGGTACGCTTTCACCTGGCCTGAAAGATCCTGAAAAAAATAATATCATAATAAAAAAATTAAACGGCGGGAAACTCGAGCTCCCCTCGTTCGCTCCATCTCTCTCGAGCGCTGCTCTTCGTGCAGAGGAGATTCGCTGCAGCCGGACGCGCACTGGCTAACGCGCATCCCCGGACGCATCCACAACGGCGGCGGCTGGCGGCCCGCTTGTCGATACTGCGACGCGGACCGGTGTAATGAAGTACTCGTCATATCGAATACCATTCAGTATCCTCGGACTTTTCCCTTTCCCCTTTCTATATACAATTATGATAAATATAGCAGCACGCAATTCCAATGAAAAAGCTCATAGTCACAAAGCTCCCCCTGCTCAATTCCACCAATAACAATCCGGGCAAACACTCGGTTTTCTTTTTCAACATCGCATTTTAATCACAACGAAATTTCATCTTCTCCTCCATCATCCCGCTTAGGATAACTTTAAAATCATCTACGAACGGAGAAAAACATACACTGTATGATATTATTTGTTTTTTTAATTCGGAATTTTGTACGTTAATTAAGTATAGCCGATATACATATATATATTTTCCGCGGACAAAACGCAGAATTTAGATCTTTAATTGACAATTTTTTCATTTCATTAGATATATAATTAAAACGATCGATTATATTTAAGATTTTAACTTTTTTTTTCGAATTTTGACTACATAGAATCTTTTTTTGAAATCAGCGACCTGTTGGAAAACTCACGAGCGTGTCCATATTGAAATCGAGTTATTTTTTTTTTTAACTAATAACTATTATAATCGCATCCATGCATTATATAAAAATTCGTATTAACATTTGCTGTAATATTTCAAAAGTTTTCTCCATAAGAGATATACGCCCACAGTATAGAGCAAATGCGTTACTGGCCAAAATTCTCTTCTCATATATTATGACATAAAAACTATTGGAAAATGCGAAAATTCGACAGAAATCGTGCATGATGGTGTATTATTGGGGCAATTTTCAAAGTACAAAACACCATCAGGTATTCTACACTGACAAAATACAACTATATTATACTATATGTATAATATGCGTGCAGCTTAACGATCAGGTCGTTTATTTCTAAATATATATCCGCGTTAAAATAACCATGCAACCATATTAAACAATGCCTCGCAATACATTATCATAATATCAAATCAATTTTGTTATAGCAACATGACGATCTCAGGAATGCCCAAGAATCGAGTATAAACATCATCTAATCGTCTTCAAAACTCGACGGTTACAAACACCCGCTCTCTACCCCCTGCCGCACCGGCCCATACGACCTCCACCCGACAAGCGCTGTACTATGGGTTAATTTAGTGCTCTTCCCGGCCGTTCTGGCGCAACGAACGGCTCGCGATGCGCGCGCACTGCAACCCTTTTCTGGCCTGTCGGCGCCCCATGGAGAAGGGGAAACACGCGTTCATTCTCGTGCTAACTGCTGCCCCCTAGCGTCGCAATCTCACAACTTTTTGCCCCAACTCTGACCCATTCGCGTGCTCTGATTGGTTGGCTCGTGTCACGTGAACGTATTCGCGGGACGCGCCTCTAGCGCCAAGCGAGCATTTGGCGGGATCGCGTTAGCTTTTACAGACGGCGTCGTCTGTGCTGCTCATATTGGTGCTTGTCGCTTCTCTGGATACAAGGCCGGTTTTCTCGTGTGTGCAAAACTGTGTTCCCCGTGCTCGTGAAAACCTCGCGCGCGCACACTAAAAACTTTGTGCCTGACACATGCATACTTAGGTACGCATCAGCACGCACACACACACACACACGTCTCTTCGCGCAATATTCTCCGGTTCTCTCTTTTTAACGCAAAAAAATCCCCGGGGCAGCGCACAATGGTGAGTATCGGTGACTTTAAAGCGGATATAATTGTCATCCGCTCCCGTCAAGTGCATCGTGATACGTGTCAATGTTAGCACTACGTACCAGTGAAATTTCGAGCTTCTAGCTCGTAAATTAATCATGATTTTTTGTCATACACGCAATTACAGGCTGGCGGCAAAGCGGGCAAGGACTCGGGCAAGGCAAAGGCTAAGGCGGTCTCGCGTTCTGCCAGAGCCGGATTGCAGGTGAGATTATTATCATTAGCATTATTATTATTATTATTATTTTCAGTACCGTTTTTCAACGTTTTTCTTTTTTTGCGTGTCGCTGGCGGCGCTTG
This sequence comes from Dyspetes luteomarginatus, assembly GCA_963669185.1. NCBI lineage: Eukaryota > Metazoa > Arthropoda > Insecta > Hymenoptera > Ichneumonidae > Dyspetes > Dyspetes luteomarginatus. Next base: position 21,648,922 of record OY769910.1, read on the forward strand.
GCGTCTACAAGATTTTGAATTTTTTTAAATTTTTTTTATTTTATTTTTTCGTTTTAATTTGGCGCTGATTAGCGCGAAAAACTTTCAATGTTTTCATTCGTAATGCATACATGTATGTATAGATATAGATAGGCTTGTTTAATTCGATAAGGGTAAAACCTTTGTAGAAAAAAGACAGACGTGTTTCAGAATATTTTGGGAAAAATTGACTTGTTTGAAATTTGCGGATAATCGATTTGTATATATAAATGTTTTTTTCTCGGTGTTTTCAAACAATCTGAGCGTGACTTCCCCCTCCCATTTGATTATTTGATGAATATATAGGTATAAATAAATTAAACTATCGTTTGAAATATACGATATCTATAAATATACTTATATGGTTAATATTTCATTGCCTCGAGTGAAATTATCATTTTGCTATTTTATTCGATCGAGAAACGATAAATTGTCATTTATATTCCAAGAAATTATGTGAAGATTATTATTAACTCTCGTTGATCTGTATTTCCGGTTATTCGCGCCTATATTCTCTGTCATAGCTATATATTTGTATATGCGGGCTTAGAAAAATTACAAATTTTGAAATTTGTGCAACGACGTTATGTTTTGAAATTCTGTCATGTGCCAATAATAATCGCTTTATTCCTCGCACAATTTATGAGACAATAAAACGACTTTTTTCGCTCAAGACTCCAATTGAGGAGAACAAAATGGCGGCAAACAAGAATTTGAATAACTATAAATAATAATAATAATAATAATAATAGTAATGTCAATTTCCCTCTGAGCGCGTAAATAGAAGAAACAAATTTCGAAAAATAACGTACTTTCTGCCAGGGTAAACTTTTTTTTTTTTTGTTTCTTTATCAAAATTTCGTGCTATCGAAATAGCTGACGAAACTTGGTCGTATGGTGCGTGTAAAATGGCTTGGAAAGCTCCCGAAACGACGAGGAGTATGTTTTAATGCCCCGTTCGATATCCGCGACGCGTTGAAATACGGCGAGACGACGCGATCTTTGCCTGTGTATGTTTTTATACATCGGCCTCGAGCTAAAGAGAGAGAGAGAGATATATATAGTGACTACGATCAACATTGTCCAGGAAAGGAGTCACTCGGATAACGGCCAATTTCTCTCGAGATATTACTTTTCTCAATGTACACAAGACAAAGATGAAGAATTCTGCATTTTACTTCTGAGCTCTCTACGGGAGCTAAAAAAAAAGCCTTTTGTCATCGTCGTGTGTTGGTCCGTTCGATATTTCTCTCTCTCCCTCTCTCAGTTTATGCGACGAGCCCGACGCCACAGATGTTTTTGGAAATGTTTTAACATCGGAAAGACGCGACAGAGAAAACTGAAAAATATTCGTTCCGAAAAAAAAAAAAAAATTATATATATATATATATATATGTCATGGCGCAATTACCGATGTAAAAAATGATTTTTTGGCATGTAAATGTAGGGAAATGATTTTTTTTTCTCTAGTTTCCTGTTGGAAGAATTCACAGGCATCTGAAAAATAGAACGACGAGCCATGGACGCGTCGGTGCCACAGCGGCTGTTTACAGCGCCGCCATCTTGGAATATCTCACGGCTGAGGTAAGCTCAGAGTTTTTTTCTGAATTGGTTTTTTTTTTTTGTTTGTTTTGTTTTCTTTCGATAATGTGTAACTTTTGTGGTACCTGCGTGCTATTTGCGCAAGAGGAAAACGTTTCTACCTGTACATTAAGGTACATGTCGCGCCATCTATGATGCGATCGTTTTTACAATTTTTCCCGCTTTTTTTCCCTCTCATTCAAATCGGCGATTTTGTGTTGCTTACATTTTTTTTTTTATCCCATAAAGTTTGAAAAACGTATTTAGACAAATGTTGGATGGTGTGATATGCGCTTAAGATTTAAAAAATATCTCGTTAACCGCGCTTGCTTTAATTGTTACATTGAAATCGGAGTAAATCTCAAACTACCTAGCTGAAAAGGCTGAGAAAAAAAGAGCAAATTGAAAGTTGAACATTTTCGTTCGCCATAATTTTTAAACATTTCAGCGATAATTCACAACATTCTCGTACATTCTCATTCAATTTGTAAATTTCTTTTGTTGTTGTGATTTTGTTGTATAATACACTATGACGATTAATTTTTACAATGAATGCAAAATTTTCGTTAAATGTTGCACAAGTCATACTATTAAAAATAAATATCAACAAAAATCCAATTGGAATAAATTATTCCGTTTCGAGTTTCTTTGTATGAGAATTTAATTTTTATACTCGTATTGCAGGTGTTGGAATTGGCGGGGAACGCGTCGAAAGACTTGAAAGTGAAGCGTATAACACCGAGACATTTACAACTCGCGATTCGTGGCGACGAGGAACTTGACAGTCTCATCAAAGCGACCATTGCAGGAGGAGGTAAAAATTACACACTCAATGTTTATCGTTTTTTTGTTTTATTTTTTAATGAAAATTTCATACGATGCATGTCATAAAAATTATCGGAAATAATAGAGAAATTAAATTTTCAAATAACGAGAGGTGGCCAATCCTGCTCTATACGAATTGATCTAATTGCATAAAAATCTCATTAAAAATATATAATACTCAAAGATAGCATAAGATTTTATTTTATAGGAGCCCAACCGTGTTTCAGGTTGGGTATAAAGTGAAGAAAAAAAAGAATTTAATAATTTTTTCTACAGCACGCTCATTCAATTCAATTCTTCCTATTTTAGTCTTATGAATTATTTTTTTTTTCCTAGCAAGAAAATTTAATTTTACAACCCGTTAAAGAATTATTTAAAAAATCTCGTATCCAGACTTTTTTTATGTTATTTTCTACGATGCCCGTGTACGTGAAATTGGCACAATTGTGAATCTACGTGAAAATTATGACTCATCGCGACTTTCTTCGTATTTGCAGGTGTAATACCACATATCCACAAGTCCCTAATTGGCAAGAAGGGCTCACAAAAACCGGCATAATTTCAGCCTCTATAAACACTGGATGATAAGAGTGTGATTTTTCTAAAGGACAAAAGTAGGACGAGAACGAGAAGAAAAGAAAATGGAAAAAAAAAAAAACAAAAAAAATTACAAAGGAATGCATCAAGGAGTGATTGTTGACAAAGTGTACCTACGTTACTAAATCGAAGAAAAAAAAATAGAATGAAAACGGGGAAAAAATGGACAGGCGTGATATAAATATAGAATATATATAAATAAAACAACAACAAAAAGCAAACAAATATTGATATAATTTAATATTAGGTAATTGAGAAGAGTTAAAGAGATGAAAGGAAAAAAAAAAAAAAAAAAAAAAAAAGGAACGGCGTGAGAAAAAAAAATCAGCGAATTTAATTGTAGCTTGAAAATTTTCAACAAATCGCCGTCTTAACAGAGTATAAAAAATAATCCTCGAATTTCGCGTATCAGCCCAAATTATATGATAAATTAGAGAGAAATAAATTTGCGGCTGCGATCGTGAAATCACCCTTAGATTATTTCAAAGACTGGTATAGAATTTTTTCTCTGTCATTTCATATTTAATCATAAAATGGTATTTTTTTTTTCTCATTGCGCATCGTTTGAGCTATTTAAAAAAAAAAAAAAAGTAATAAAAAGTTTCCCTTCAATTTGCATTAAAAAATTTCCCCCGTGCTTCAAGAATTTCAAGACGAGAGAACAAAATGGATCAACAAGATGAATTCTGTACAATTGAAATTTTGTGCTTAAAGTCATTTCTTACTTTTCCAAAAATGTAAAGAAACAGTAACTCTTTTTTCGTTCTTGTTGGCTGTTGTTCAGTTTTTTTTTGTCGTTGCCAGAAATACGATAATAAATAATAATTTGGAAAAAAAAAAAAAAAAAAAAAAAAACCAATTATAGAACGCGGGTTATGAATAATTTTTTTTTTTTCATCTATTCATTTTTTATTGATCGTTCTCTAATCCTTAATAGTCTATTTTTGTCAAACTCGTTGAATCGATAATTTTTTTTTTTAAATCATATATTGCACAATCACGAGATTTTTGTAAATTCGTCTCCGAACGTGAAATTTTCTCGTCGAAAATTGTATAGAACATCCTTGAGAAAAAAATAAATCTTATAGAAAATACTTGGCGGAAAATCTGTGAAAAATAAAGATTTTGCGATGAAAAAGCTCGGAAAATTCAAGACGAAAAGAGATAATAAATGGCTCTATACCGAAGCCCTTTTTTTTCAATGATTCTCTGTTAACGTTCATCGAGTAAGTTGCAAAAAATATATATATTTTTTGCCATCTACTCGAGCAAACGTCAAAATTTGTTTCTTAGAATAATTAGAATTTATAATATTTAAATGAAAGAAAAGAAAAAAAAAAACAAAAACGCCCAATTTTGGTCGATTTTTCTCTTTGTCGTTCATTTTTCTTTTTTGAATTATTATTATTATTATTATTATTATTGATTGTGTACTGTTGCATCAGTAAATTTAGCGTAATGTTCACTGTATTCGGCGGTGTCGTTGACAACCGCGTTAAAACGGCAAGCCATATGTAAAACTTTCATTTTCATAATAAAGGCAGAACAAAAATTTTACTATTAAGATTAGTCTAGTGTAATTTACGATTTCAATATTTTACAAAATGTTATGTATTTATTTGACAGCCTGATGGCCGTAGAATTTTGTGATAGATTTAAAAATTGTCTATAAACTAATAAGTCCCTTTCCACACTGATAGTTTGAGTGCACCACCATGGAAACTCACAATCAGTGCATGATTGCACTGATAAGAGGGGACCTGGTGTCGAGTTGGTAAAAATTTGGCGCTGTCGGCAGAAAATGGCATTCAATTCGCGATGCTCGCCGTGTGAGCTCCAATTTCGTGCGTATTTCCATATAAACATTTTCACCCTCTGAAAAGTCCAAAGTGGCCAGTACATACCCAGCGTGCATTTATAATTAGTCCAACTAATAAAAAAAACTATTATAGTTTGGTTCTATTACAGCGATTTGTTTATATTTATGCTAATAGTTTATTGTCTCTTGTGAATTCGCAGGAGGAGCCGCTTATTGTCGGTCGGTAATGCCAATATGCGGATCTCGAGTAGCCTCAAACTTCTACAAAAATGCGCTAGGCGTCGCCACTGCTCCGCTTTAACGGGTATTTCAAACTCCGTACCAGCTCCATAATATAAATCATCGTAATATTTTGAGTGAGCAATTGATATTAAATTGGTAATGAAATTAAATTTTACAAAAGTTTAATCATTTTATAAACATTTTCCAATTTATACTTGGTACATATATAGAAGATTGAGTTTGTACATCAATTCATTGTCAGTCTGTCTATCTCCTTCTCCAACGACGGTTCATTCTCTGTAACGACTAACGACGCCGGGCTTTTGAGGTATGGTGCAACACTGTTTTCCTATTTTTCATTAATATTTGAGACAAAAGCTAATAATTAGGTTTTATTGCCGCGAGAAGAGACGAGATATTTTTCTCCGCAGATCATCTCGGAGAAAATTGGGAAAAATAAGCTTTGATTTAATGGTGACGCGATATATCATCAGCTCATGCACACGTTTTTTTCGTGGAGCTTTTGTCAATCTGGCAAGTCTTTTGAGCGCAAACAATAAATTTCCAATTCGAATTAGAGAGTTTTTTTTTTTTTCATTGAAGCACCAATAGATATACATATAAAATGATATATATATATATATATAATGATAATTTCTGTAAAGCATATGAGATGGGCAAAAAAATTCAAATAATTTCTAAATGTATAATCATACATATATGTATACAAAAGTTTCGATCAAATCATATGTTTTCTGTGGATAATCATCAGCTCATATGAATAACGAACGACAAAATCGAGCAAGTTAACTGTATTCTTTTCATGAAAATAACAATAATAATAGTAGTAACAAACTTATTGCGCATGCGCAATAAAATTTTTGATAAATTTCTGACGTATTCGCAGATTTCAAATTCATTCCGTTGAGGGCACCGACGCCGGCGTGCTACTCTCTGCACGGAGAGCGAACATTCATCTGTCTGAAAGCTGGTGAAAGGGTTGCCAAAGGGATGAAATCATACAGAAAGTAAATATTTTATAATTTATTTTTCCAACATTGCTTTTTTTACAAATATTTCGTGTCTAGAAACACAATTTTTGCGTTGAGAGCAAAGAAGATTAAATTTTCAATTTTTCATCCCACTTGTTTTTTCTCCGCGATCTCCCCCCCCCCCCCCTCGTCACACCTTTCCCCAAAAGTAACAACAATCTCGAGGAATTGTCCTTATATAATAAAGTCGGCTGTTTTTTTCCCCTTAGTTTATTTTTTCTTTTCATGAAAAACTTAATACATTTCGCCGGTTCTTGTTGGATAATCGACAAATGCGACAAAAGAAAATTTCCATGAAATAATGTGACGGTTATCCGGCGGAGCCTTCTCTTGTGCGGCGCGCGCAGGCAGAGCGTAGCGGAGGGTGGGGAGACTCGCTTCCCCCTCTCTTCGAAAGCATCAGAGCCCCGCGAGAATCGGTGCGGTCTACAGCGGTGAGTAGCGTCTCAGTCAGTCAGTCGCCTTTCACGGCTTCGCGTGAATTGGTCAGCCGTCATATTGTATTTGGCGTTCGTGGAAGAGTCCCACAAACGAGTATTGTACCGCTAGATAAAAAAAATTAAAAAAACAATCTGTCCTCGTGTTTAAAGAGTTTGTCAGATCTCTGTTGAATTTGTGACTGTGCGGGCAACAATAAATAAACGGATAGAAATGTAAATTAATCAATGATAATTTTTCATGATCCGAAACGTTTCTCGTGCAACAAATACAACACAAGACAGCTTGGAAGATTAAGAAATAAATTGCAACTGACGTAGCGTTAATTCGGTAATTAAAAAAAAAAAAAAAAACAAACAAACAAAAGAAAGAAAAAAAAGGACCCGCAGATATTCCCGCGCATCGCGGTGTTGCCGGTGTTTACTCTCGCGTTTATTCAGCTGACGAGTGTCTCTGTGCGTCGACATACCTCAAAGAGATTTTGTCTGGTTTCGCAGTTACGGGACTCTTGATCGAGGATCGAGGATCGAGAAACGAAGAGCAGAAGCGAGCCTCAGCCGTGTTTGAGCTGTTAAAGGATCGGCAGCTGTGTTGAAAAATCTACTGTTACTGCTACATCAGGTGCGTTACTTTTTTTGAGTGTTTGGAGCTTGTCAAAATCGAAAGACGCGTGTGCGACTGTGGGGCGTTGGTTCTCATCCTGGGAAACGTGGGTTAAGGCGTCTCGCGAGAGACAGTTTGTGCCCGGGATAGACAAGACGAGAGAGAGAGAGAGAGAGAGAGAGAGAGAGAGGCGTCCAAGCGCGTTGCCATGACGAGAGTCTCGATGTAATACTCTTGGCACGGGGATCAGTCCAAGGACCTCCACGAGGCGACCTCCCCCCTTCGTCTCCTCGTACCACCCCCGCTGACACTCGATCGGTGCAAAAGATGCCAGGACGCGGAGCCAAAGAGCAACGAGCCCAGTGAGTACCCACTACAGCTTTTGCATACTTTTATTATTTGGCAATAATTTTGAAGCTTTTTTTTTTTTTTTTTTTTTTTTTTTCATATTTTCGGAATTTTTTTAAATGGCGGACAACGGCGAATACACGGATTATCGCGAATTTATAGCTTGACTTTGAGGGCAATTTTCCATTTTTTGTCGGGGAATTTGATTTCGATCCAAGTTTTTTTTTTTTTTTTTTTTTTTTTTTTTTTTTTTTTTTTTTTTTTTAGTATTGAAGGAATAAAATGAGGCCTTATGAGAGAGTGCATAGAGGAAATTGAATTTGGAAAATTGAATTTAAATGATTACAATACATTTGTAAATGGCGGCGCTTTGAGGGAGGAATCATTTTTTTGTTTCTCTATCTTTATTATTTCAAAGAGATCGAGTATTGATTTCATAATAATAATATTTACATGGGAGAATTGCTATATTAGGTGTGTGATGTGTGTCGAATGCGCGTGTACGTGTCACAAATTGAAGATATACATTGTGCGTAAGTTTTTTTTTTTGTTTTTTTTTTTGTAAGGGAAAAGTTGAGGTTCTTGTGTTGATCCAGCCATTATTAACTTTAATACAATAACATAACCCAAGCACTAAAATCACGATTTTTGCAGCTTTTATAAACAATTTGAAATCTGAAACTTTGATATTGGCAATAATTAACAAAGAAAAAACAAAGGCGATAAAATTGTGACGAATGTACGTTTGTAGAAAAATCGAGAAGAGGCTTTGCAAAGATATATATATATATATATATAGTAATACGCACATGTGAGGATTTTCTGTAGTCGATATGCGAGTTTTGAGCGAAGCTCGAGAAAGAGAGACAAAGATAGAAAGAGACTCTGATCCTGAGTGAGACTTTCGCGGCATTTCCCGTTAGCTTCTTTTCAATTCTCTCTCTCTATCTCTCGTATCGACGAGAAGCTCGTCGATGTTTGTCGTCATCTCATTTATATACAGTTTGTTGCTTATTCATCCTCGGAAACTCGTATCGCACACCAATCGACTTTCATTTCTCCGTTACAAATAATACTTTGACAAATTTTTTTCCGTTTTTTTTTTACCGTCTTGCCATTTTTTCGTTTTTTTTTCAACTCTACACGTTGTCAGGGAATTCATTCGGGTAAATTATACGTAGGACAAATTCCACGTTTGGCATTAAAAATATTCCGAGTCACATTATTTGAATAAAAAAAAAAGCGCAAAATAATAATAATAATAAGTTTATTCAAATGAATAATAATTGTACAAGTAATATGAATTGTTGGGATGAAATGATGAAAATATTTTTGTTGAAATCTCGTGGTCTGATCGTTGGTATAATATTTAAGTATGCACACGCACCTTTGGTATTTCCACGAGCAAGGTCGATTTGGCGAGTCAGCCAGAGAGTAGAGTTGTCCATAGTCGACCAGCAGAGAGCAGTGAAAGTCTCTTTTTATAAATCTCGATAGGGAATGAAACTTGATACTACTTTGCTATAGTTGGCATGACATATTATCGCCTAGCATCACGTGTATATATCGATAAGTCTCAGTCTAAAGGGAGAAATAAATTTTGTTGACGTTTAAAATTATAAAATTTAAAATGAATTATTTTAATTTTATTTCATGAATTTTAGTCAACATTTTACAGACTGAAAATATCAAGTTTTTCTCAATAATACAAGAATTGAGATATCCAACATTTATAGATGGAGAAAAAAAAAAAAGTAATGGACGAAAACTTTTGAATAAGATTGTGAAATATTTGGGGAAGAAAAAGTGAGGTGAATTGGCGGAGAATGTGCCGGCTGTGCAAGGTACACACACACACACCCACACACACAGAACGTGTTTATAACGCTATAATAACGCGAAAGAAATAGGGCCATGGCACGGAAGCACATTGTACGCCATTACGTTTCTCGATTGCGCAATAATAGGTATTCGTAAGTCTCACAGCAGCGCGCCGCGTCGCGTTGAGACACCGTCAAACTCCCTACGAGCCACAATAATTTGCAGAGCGTACAACATATATGTATATAAGACACTGTAAATTTCACTGGTTGCCTATAGTACAAGCCAACAAGCCCACAAACTCTCCGTAGTAGAATTTTCATATCTCCTCGAATCTCTTCCTTTCTTATTACTCGCAACAATAACAAGGAATAAAAATATATCTATATATACAACTTTTCTTTCACCATTGTTTTTAACACTCTGAAAACTCTCCATTATTCCAAGTTTGTCTTTCACGTATACACACGTTACGTTATTTTATAAAAAAAAAAAAAAATAGGGATCATTCAGATCATTCAGGTAACAAACAAAAAATCGCCTACGTACGTCTATTGTAAATAATAATACAAAGGGATGAATTTTTATTGTCCTTCAATTAAACCTCACTTTACTTGTTTAAATTACACTTAATTACTTTTAATCGATAAATTATAAATAGAAAATTATATTAAAGGCAGACGGTGAGAGGCAAATATATATAATTTTTTTTAACTTTTCGTCTCTAGTCTCGTTTTTGGAAGAATTTCACTCGATATTGTTGCACAACTTCCTTTCTCCTTATGGATAGCTGGTGGAAAATTATAAAACGGTCGAATTATATTTCTAAACGAGAGACAGGATATGTTTGCTTCAAATTGATAATTTCCAATCTTTGTTGTTTCGATTTTGGTTATTTTTCTTCCTCGTTACACGAGTCAATGAGTTTTTACGTCGTCTTGCTAGACTGGTATTTGTGCGGCTGTGGCCCTCTTCCTGCACGTTCCGTTAGCTAGTCGAGAGCTCACACTCGTACGTAAAGCAACACGCGCGGGTCATCGACCAAAGACGATTCACACCACACACTAGAAATTCCTTGTACTGTTTGGAAAAAAATTCAATTCGCTGCATTCAATCAAACATGGCATTTTGGGCGTTTTTATTTTATTTTTTTATTATTATTCTCGTGGCTTCAGAGTCTCGAGAGTTAACGGTTTAATTCCACAAACTAGCTCACATACAGTCATGTGATCGTCTACTTGTTGTGACCGAAGAATTTGCCTGGGTGTCGCCAAGAAGAAGATTATATATAGCGAGAGATTCGAGATTGCATGTAACGTTTTCGAGTCTCCTCGCTGGAAAAATTTATTTATTAGATGTACAATATATATATATATATATATATATATATATATATATATATATATATATATATATATATATATATATGTATAATGGGTCAGCCCTCATGTCAATGAAGGTTATTCCGTAAATATATAATTGACCTTTTTAAGTAGCACAAATTTTAAAATCGCTGATGGGTACTCTTCTTTGCGACATGCGGAAGATTGTAGGAAATAAATAAATAGTAGTATTTTTTTTTTTTTTTTACATAAATTTTCCATTAAGTTTTGACTTAAATATATTAAATATTATAAATTTTCAATAATTCCGTCGACCTAACTATACTATTTCATATGGGGAGAGAATTGTGGTAATTTCAAAAGATACTTTTGTCCATAACAGTTGCATTTAAGAATTACTCATCCTCTAAATTGTTTATCTCTTGAAAGTCAATTTTACAAACGGAATTAAAGCTTTAGTCAGCATTAAGGTATTAACTCGCTGCTCACTCTGCGTAGCGTTATTAAACACACACGATATATCCCTTTTGTCTGATAAACAGACGACATATGGGTGACGAGACGAGAGAGCATAGCAGCGATGTGCACTATATTAGCTCTGACGAGCTTATACGGCGGTGGCGGCCGCGCGGGGCGGGGGAAGCACTTGAAGAGTAGATAGAGTAGCAGAGCGGACATTTGACTAATGGGCATATTCCTGAGTTATGTATTTTCGGGCTAGACAGACGAATTCACCATATACATTGTAATTCCATTTCAAACATCATTTAATATTTTTTTTTTAATATTCGTAAAAATTTTACATGAAAAATTTTAAACGTTGATTAATAGTCTTGTATTATTTTAAATTCGCACAAAGAATCGGTCAATCTTTCAGACTGACAATGAAATATTTAACGATAGTCTGTGACGATCGTCAGAGGTCAAATCGGTCTTTACTCGCCATTGGCTAACGCGAGCTTCAACTACTATATATTTTACTATATATTTGGAACAGCCAAGTTTCTCTCCTATTATCCTTCTATCGGATACTCCCCCAGACTGATGGTTGAGCACCATTTCACCCTTGTGCTTGAAGGGGCAGGATGAGAAGGAGGTGGAGGAGGAGGAAGGGGGGTGGCAGTTTTGGGCACGCAGAGGGTGCACACGAGTCTCGTAAGGAATAACATCTGTGTCATTGAATTGGTCTTGTAGAATTTAACGGAAAAGACAAAGACATATACTAAGACTAGGTAAAGCGAAGGAAACGAAGGAAAATGGCAAATGAAGAAGGAAAATTGAGATAGAAATTGTCAACCGTATGAAAGTGTGAGGAAGCTTTTGTGATTTATAAATAGAGAAAAAACCAATTGTACACTCCGTACCAATAATAATATATATATATATATATATATATATATGCTGGTCTGCGTACATACGGGCTCTGAAATATTATGCGCATGTATTAAGGCTTAATTGTCGGAAACTTCCTGAACAAGGTGATCGAAGCTCTCCTCTCTCTCTCTTCATGTTCTCTCTGCGGGATATTCGAGCATGCATACATCAACTTGCTCGTACTAGACGTACTCTGCGGTTCCTCTTACAGGATAGTGTGCCAGTAGGGGTGTGGTGGGTGGGGGGCCCACGGGAATAGTCCACGGGAATAGTCCACGAAGAGAAAAGAGATGGAAAGAGGGTGAGAAAACGATTTACATGAATTTGCATTAATCGCACGAGAGAACGAACTTGTATACATACATATATATGCATATTTGTGAAACATGGGGATAAATTTTTGTCTGATGCAATTTGCAAAGACAGTAGAGACTTTTTTTTTGCGTAAGAAGATTTCACAAATTGTGTAATTTCACCAGCAGAGTCATTTGAAATAATTACAATAAGTATGTCTGTTCTGCTGTTAAAACTCATCTACAAGATGATAAAAAAGGGGGAAAAAAAATAATAATTTAAATTCTCATTGTGGACGTATAATCCACAAGAATGAAAGATTTTAGGAAATATGAGAGAAAATTATACGCCTCAATTGTTTTATCAATATCGACATTATTAGGGGAGATTTTTTTTATTTCAAATTTATACCAGCTGAATGATGGCCCATTCATCCTTAAGAGTGTCTTTGACATTTCTTTTTTTTTTTTTCCTCAATATTTGGACTTTTTTTTTTCTCTCGTCGCGTCAGTCACTGCTCTCACAATATGTACTATATATATATATATATATATATATATATATATATGTATATATAGACACATTTTTAACAACACCTCAGCCCTGTAAGTACAAAGAAGCGAAAGAGTGTGGTAATTGTATATATTTGAGTTAATTGGCATCCAAAAGACGACAAGTGTTGATCAAAGTAGCTCGAATATTTTGCGCGCCCTTCCTCGCTTGCTCATGAGGCAGTTAGCGGAGCTGCAAGGATAAGGATCGTTATTTTCTATATATATATATATACATGTGTCTGTATGCGTATATACAGCCCATGACGAGACGAGCTTGTACGTACTCGAGTCTCGTGGTGGACGCAAAATCCTCAAAGCGCTATTTCTTGCAATGTATAACTATATATACACACACTATATATATATATATATATATAGTATATGGGTAGCTTTATATTCAGACGATACGCGAGCTACAGCGAGGATTTTTATTATTTTCTCTTGCTTTACCAAGGCAAAATTACCCAGCGAGTCTCGCCTGGCACAGTTGCTTTTGATGTCTCTCCGCTTGTATGTACCGGAGCAAATTGTACGCTTCGTAAATCCCCGCCTCTTTGCGCTGATGGTAGAAAAGCTTTACCCCAGCATATGTAGGTACTCGCAGGACTCAAAATTCTATCTCGATTTTTCATACGAAGCGTTTCCACATTCGACTGATAAATATCGTTGTTGGATTAAATGAAAAATCAAAAAAATTCGATAATTTTTTAGAGAAAATGAAATATTTTCGAAAAACTCGTTGCTTAGAAATAATTAGTTTGATTTTTGCCTCATCCATCAATTTATTCCGATACGTGACACGTTTCTTGATGATTGGTACATTTTTGTCGAATCGATATGTGTCTATATATACACACTTTTATGCGAAGAAAAACGCAAATTCTTTGGAATAATCCGTGTACGAATATGTGGCTGAAAAGCTTTCGAGTAATCGTAATCGCGCGAAGCAAGATGGCAGGATATGGAAAAATGAGTCGGGAATGGTTGAATACACAAAGACGATAAGCACGTAGGGTAGAATAGAAGGAAAAAAAATAATAATAAAAAAAACGTAAACAAGGTGGAAGAAGAAATGAAGCGCGAGTCAAAGGTCGAGATGCCTATATAGATAACATGCATGGAACGCTACGACGTATAAAGAATAATTCACGCCGGTCGACTGTCCAAAATTTTTTGTATACTTCAGCAAAAGAAAGAGAGAAGGAACAATGATGCCAAAACGACCTAGCTTATATAGTATATATATATATGTACACCGACCGTTTACTTACTCAACGCACAATCAATCAAACAAAAAATTCGCTCAACTTAAATATATATATAATTTATTTATCGAATCAACTGATGTATCGAAATTTAACTAACCGAGATTTAAAATGACATTTATAGTCGATTCTACCAATATTATAGAAGCTCGTAAATTTAACAAAAAAAAAACAAATGCATCTATATATATATATATATATATATATAGATGAGAAGGAATTATTGGAATTTTGGTGCACGTAAAGCGACACGTTAATCCGCCGCGATTATGATGATGACGATAAAGGGACAGAAAAATTTCACTCTTTTAATATATTATCGGATATATGGAAAATGGGACCTATATAAAACCATATAACGTGGACGGTTTAATCATATATAGAAAGATGGAGTTTTGTTGACCGAACAAAGGAAAAGTAGAAAAGCCGCTTTTATCCTGACATTTGCGGACAAATTGCTGAATAATAATAATAAAGCTTTGAGAGTATTCAGAAAATACCTCGTTGTAAATTTTATTAAATTCACCAATTTAACATAAATTCTGTGATGAATAAATTTGAATTTCTTAATTTACCCTCAAATTCTGCAATTATTTCACAAGTAATGGCCCACCCCCCGATAATCTTTTGGTATCTTACTGTAGCAAAATACGTTTATAATTGTTTTTTTTTTTTTTTTTTTTTTTTTAATTGTGGATTATTTCTCATCTTGGTGTATCGTAATCTTGATACTGATCGTGTAGTACTCAAAATATGAATAAATGGATATTCCACTAGGTGTATTATATAATTATATAATGTGAATAATTGACTATACCTCCGATGGCTTGTGGATTATAATGAGATGATGCAACGAGTCGCGTACTTAAATAATTGCAAATAATTTTCATCGTAATTCTATCGGAAATAATAATAATAATAATGATGATAATTTTACGACAGGATTATATTTGTTAATTTTTACTCTATTATCATCATCATTATTATTATTCTCATTAATTCTTCAATTAAACATTATTCGCGTTTCGCCTTGTTGAGAAAGTAGATTCCCATACTTATGATGATTGCAAAAGCACCAGTAGCTCTACATAACAAGTATATTCGGAATATAATTTCGCTTTGCTCCGAGACTGGCCAGGAATTTCGTAATCAAGCAGTACGTCTGGGGGGGCACAAGGACCGTTTCGATGTATATGAGGCGCTCCATGACAAATTAATAATTTTTCATTTCTCCATGACCATGCCGGCCATCCCCAAATGTATATGATTTTGTGAAAAATTAAAAAAAAAAAGGTATAGGGAAAATTTTAAAAATTTGAAAAAAAAAAATCACGAAAAACTTGTGGTGGATATGAAAATTTCTAGAGTACAGGCTGTCATTTGACTTTTTTTTTTTTTTTTTTTTTTCCCAATCATTTAAATTCGAAGAAACGTGAAAAAAAAAGTAATGGGCAAAATAATCTTTTGAAAAAACTACACGCCTCTGAGGGGTTGCAGATTGCAGCAATCATATATATATTTAAAAAAAAATTGAGAATCAAATCCAAGATGGTAAAGTCACGAATTTTCCCGATTTTTCATGGATTTCCCCATAACGTATATGTATATTATATATTACGTTGATGCTTCTCGCACTATATAGCACTTTCTGCCATTCTTTCTCTCTCTCTCTCTCTCTCTCTCTTCGTTGCTTTTGCACTACTATGTAATGTAAGCGCACCCCCCCCCCCCCCTCCCACGCGCCACCACTCCCGCGTAGAGAGTAATGAAAGTGGATGAAAGTGCAGGAGACTCGAGACCGGGTTTGCATCGTAACTCGCCCAGCCATCCTCCTGGACAAGCTATGGGGTAGTTGGAAAACGGGGTATGGTGAGGTAATTCAGGAAAGAACAAGTTGAGAGAGAGAGAGAGAGAGAGGGAGTCGTGTGAGACATGGCAAGAGAAAATTGTGCCAGGGTGAAATGGATGTAGAATTTGAAAGGGTCATTGTGCGTATATATATATCACTCGAGAATAAGGGATGAAGCAGGGCCAACAGAATTAAATAAACTACGAAATGAGAGATGATGTATTAAAATGATTTTTAAGCCACCATTTTTATTTCCCGAGCTCGTTACAATACTTTGATGATTTATCAAAAAAAAAATTAAAAGTAAAAATTATTTTGATAACAAGTAATAATAATTCACAAAATTTCATCTGTGAGGAAGCAAATATAAAAAAATATATATATAATTTGAAGTAATTTTGAAAATGTTGCTACAGCTCGGAATTTTTTAAATAAAATGTGGAAATCTGATGAGATTCGTGTTGTATAGGAACGATGAGAAGACGGCAGCCTAGAATTCTCTGATCCCTGTATTCCGGTTAGAATTTCTCAAGTCTCTTGTCCTTTGAGGCTGGAAAAGTTTTGCTTCTCGTCTCTAACTCGTCGTTACTATACTTGCTCCGTTGGTAAAGTTTCCGATCCTCGACAATGGGATCCCGATTATCGTCTCCTCTCTCTCTCTCTCTCTCTCTCTCTCTCTCTCTCTCTCTCTCTCTCTCTCTCTCTCTCTCTCTCTCTCTCTCTCTCTCTCTCTCTCTCTCTCTCTCTCTCTCTCTCTCTCTCTCTCTCTCTCTCTCTCTCCAGGCTTTCGTAGCTAGATTTATGTCTTGGAAACTGCGTGCATCTTCCAGCATGGACCAAGAGAGAGAGAGAGAGAGAGAGAAGCTGAGAAAGGCCCCGATGAGAAACTCTTCACCAAGTCCCAAAGATCCTGGGAGACACGACGAGGCCATTTTATTTATTGTATATGGGGCACTCGATTCAAAATCTATCATTATCTCAATATTTTTCTTTCTTTCAAAATATCAATATTTCTTCACCCAAAAAAAAAAAAAAAAAAAACGCCCTGCTTGGCTTGGTATATTTATATGTTTTTTTAATTCCATCGGATTTTTGTTTCAATCTCAAAATTGGTCTTATTTGGGCCCTACACCGATTTAAAAGGAATGCCCCATATATATATATATATATATATATATATATCCAAACGACAAGTATGTATATAATATTAAAGATTTGTTGGACAACGTTCGCCATATCTTCTGGCTAACGGTCTCACGTTCCATACTAAGCGGATCGTGTAATCGTGTTCCGGTCACGTGACGTAGTTGCACCGTTGCTTCGAATAACCCGATCATACTTGACGTCTTCTCCTATCACACATTGTCGATACATATTTTCGAGTATCCTGCATCGATTTAACCCAACGCCAAGTTTTCCCATCTATTTTTCACATTCAACATAAAATTTCAATCTTTCCTCGTATAGTAGCAGCAGCAGCAGCAGCAGCAGCAGCAGCAGTAGTAGTAATAATAATAATAATAATGATAATAATGATAATAATAATAATGATAATGTGCAGAAAGCAGAGATTATTGTGGCAAATGCAATTCTCAAGAGCGTATAAACGACCGCCAGAGAGATTCCAGTTGTTGGAAAAAGTTTCGCAATAATCGTACAATGTTTGCTAGTTCCGAGGGTTGTTATATAGACTTTTTCGAGAGTTTTCGTCGAGAGGTTTTCTTCCACGAGAGGGAGGGAGAGAGAGAGAGAGAGAGAGAGAGAGAGAGAGAGAGAGAGAGAGAGAGAGAAAATGTCTTGACGTGAAAAGTTAACGAAACGAATTGTAGATTATTTTTCCTATCGTTAATTAGCGACAGCTGATTGCACGTACGATCCTGGGAAAAATAAAAGTGAAGCTCTCATGAGCCATTGCTCACCAACGATACCAAAAATCATCAATAACAAGTTGGAGAATTTTTCAGCAATCCTCAATCAATAATAATAATAATGATAATAATAATAATAATAATAATAGCGGGACGTACCGAAGGGAACTTTTTATGAACGTGCGACGAGACTCTGATTGTGTGACACACGAGACGAGACGAGGGTTCAACGTCACGTCAAGGGCCATTATATATGTATAGTGGCGCCGGAAATTCTCACTCTATTAAAATAATTCACAGTCTCCCTAAATTGCATGACAAAATCGATAAATATGGCATGTTTATGTCGGCTATTACACCATCCATTGTTTAATTTTTCACGTCCGAGGGCCAAGGGCCGGTCATTCAATACTGCTCCAATTATTTCCTAAATTACCTACTCTCTCTCTCTCTCTCTCCCTCCCGCATGTTTTTTCTCGTGTTTCCGAGAATTAAATATTACCCGGGGGTGAAAAGAAATTATCAGCCAACGTCAGCTCTAAAACACCCGCTCTCAAGTGCATAATTATACAAAGGCTGATCGTGAGGAAAGTTTTTCCTCTTTTTTTTTTCTTACACACTCGCTACGATCTTTTGGAAAAATCAGGCTGGATAAAAGTAACAGGCGCGAGCTATATCTCACTTGATAATAAACTTAAAAAACAATTTTTTTTAATCAAATGTTTTTTCTTTTTTTTTTTTTGTTTAAATAAATATTTAGCGAAGTCTAATTTTTCTCACTGATGGAATAATTATTGTTGGAAAAAAATTTCTTAAAATATGCGGTTGGTGAAATATTCCGTGGATGGTTTTCTGGGAAGAAAAGGCGTTAACCTCGGACGTGGAAAGGACATGCCGAGAGAGCAGCAGCACCCCCCCATTACGTTAGAAGGACTGCATTAAATCATAATTTTAAGCGGGTTAGCGAGATATTCTCTCCGTTTGTACACTACATCTTGGATTTATAGCGACGTGATAAGCTAGTTATGCTTCCGGCTCACCCTGACCTTACCAGCTTTTTCCCCTAACCCTCAAATTTCTCTCCTTTCGTATATATGTATACACATAATTCATATTGAACTACATGAAATAGAAATAACCCCCTCGATCCTCGACTAACATAAACAAACAAAAAGTTTATTAATTTTTCATAAGCAAACATATATTTTTAAACTCACTAAAATAATTCAGTTTAACAGCAATATATATATATTTTCTTTTATTTACACTAGCGAGGAAAAAAAAAATGCAAGCCCTGTCGATTTAGCCACTAATGTTTCATACAGCTTTCTCTCGATTTATTTTTCCTCCTCAAAATGTAACAAAGCCCGCGGAACAATTCTTCTTTATCACAGTTTGAGACAAGTTTGGATTAACGCGGAGATGTGTAGTACGAGAGAGAAAGAGCCATGGAGCGAACAGTAACGAGGGGAATGGTGGAGAAAGATAGTTGGACAAAGTTAAACCTTGGAGTTATCCTGCACAGTCAGGGTTGTAATTTGGTTTTACGAGCCTCTATACTACTCACACACACACACACACGCACAGAGATGGAGCAATATATTTATATAACCCTTTCCATACACACACACGTGCACGTCTATATATATATATATATATGTACGCGTGTATATAATAGAGGAGAATCGATGGTGTGAGACACACACTTGCAAAGACAATTCTCCTCGCCCGAATCCAACTATAACTGCGTCTACTTTGTGCTTGCAGGTTTGCCACTACTGGTTGCCTCATCGCCATTTGGCTGTTGGCCACATGCGTTGGTAAGTCCAGTTGTTTACAATTAATGCCTGTATACTCTCTCTCTTATGTGCATATCGCTTTAAACATTTCTCTATATACATACGTACGTACTATTACGCTCGTATTATGTGTATGCAATTGAGCCAAAATTACATTAGCTTGAAAATATATTTCGCTCATAAAATTGCAGCTGGGAAGATGAAAATAATAAAAATTTTATCATATATTAAAAGGGGGAAAAACTTATCGGGAAAAAAGAAAATATTTATGAAATGGGTGGTTGAAAAAATATTAAAGAAAATTTGGAATTTATTCGTCGTGGAACTCTATCCGAGCATATTATGAGGAAATTTTTATTAAAATAAAATAATAGCGAGATCCCCACGAGCTGATACTCAATAAGTCACCGGGAGGGAATATCTCATAAATATGAAAACTCGGTAATTAAATTTCATATCCCGTCTCGTTTATAAATTTATAAATATAAATAAAAGAAAAAAAAAAATGTTATTTAATCGAGTGAAAGCTCTAAAAAGGCTATAAGTCGTTATTTTTACGACCGGAACGAATTGAGGCTAGAAAAAAAAAAAAGGATTAAATTTTCATTACTCCTGGCGCCACGCTTTTTCCGATCCCTCGAAATTTTATTTCGAGATGATCGTCGAAGCGTCATTTGGTTATAGAATTTTTCTAGACTCTCAAACGAAACTGTTAAATAATCAGAAATTGAAAATTATGAAAAATAAAAGTTTGTAAAATAAAATATCGTCATTTGACGATTACAGTGACGGTCAAATGACCAAAGGACTAAAAAAAATTTTTTAAATTAAAAGTGACATGGCGGGGTTGGTCGAAAATTAGTGTGATTTTGCAACTGTTGGGAATAGAGGAGGAGATTTCTTGGTTGGCGGTGCAGCAGCAGCAGCAGCATCTTTGCGTCGCGCCCGCGACGTTAGGAAACCCAACCGAGAGTTGGAGTTATCGATCGTCTCTCGGCTGCTGCAGGCACACGCCGTGGCTGTTTCCGCTGTGCTGCCTCTGCTGGGCTGCTATATGCTGCTGGCTGCTACTCTGGTGCTGGTCACGGGCTTGCTGCATAGCCTATACTATAGCGACGGGCACAATGCCCCCCCGCACAATATATATATATATATCTCCATCTCAGTCTCTACGAGGCACACGAGCAGCACCCTCTATATAATATAATCCTATAAGCCATTTACTACGTCCGAGAGCTATCTCGAAGAGAGCTCTGGTCAAATGATAAATTCATCAGTATGGAGATAATGAATTTGTCGGTAGAAACTTGCATTTAAATTTATCCGAGTTGTTTCTCTGTTATACAAAGGATTCTCTAATCATCCCCCCCTATTATTCTCATAACGAGAGATAAAATTTCAATCCTTCATGGTCGGATTATATATTTCAATATCAAATTTTCCTTCTTCATTTTTCAATGCGAAGAATTTTTCTTTTCACATCTAGTTTCTCCTCAAGCCCTATATTTAATCGAGATACAATTTTCCACGAGTGTTTATTCACTTTGGCTGATTCTCTTATAACCTTTCATTTATTCAATAATTTATCCTATTTTTTTTTCTCACTCCGATGGAAGAAAAATGAATTTTAAAATTACAATAGCCTCAAACTACTGTCGACAAGTCTAGCTTATTAGTCGTTCGGGTTGATCGTCCGGGGGGGAGGTGGATTGCTCTTTCACCTCTGCGGCTCGACTCTGTCGGTTCTCTTGGTCGTTGACTACGTTGACTATATGGAGAAAAGAGCCAATATTCCAGGCTACCAATGCAGAACTTGATTCATTCGGGAATTCAATTAGCGCGAGTTGCCGGTAACCTCAAGTAATTTGCCCCCAATACATATATATATATATATACATATGCCCACACACACTGACATACCAGAAATTTACGCCCCTCCCCCCATACGTTCAACTAACCATGAATGATCAAGACCACGAACTATCCCAGGATGTAGACCAAGGGATGATGAGGTTACTTGATGGATATAGGGATATGCGTGTATATATATAGTCACATATATAGTAGACTGATTGGCAAAACCATCAAGTATGAGCATGAAAAAGATTTTTGAAGCATAATTGTATTTAGAGCTCTCTGTGAGTCAATTGGAATAAATTATTTTTCATTGGTGGAAGAAATGGTTGAAAAAAAAACTTTCTTCTTCTCGAAAGACAAGTTTAACGTCATACATGTCAATGCCAATAATTGGCAGGCACATATTGTAATTTTCTGGCGTGTAGATTTTTGTACATTTTTCCACTTGTTCTTTGGTAGACTTTTTTTTTTTTTTTTTTTTTTTTTTTTTTTTTTTTTTTCCTCCTCTTCGTGGTCCCTTTAGACTTTGTTGTTGGAAAATTTAGTTACTTGTTGGCAAACACTTGTACACTTTGGCTGTGATGACACTTTTGGAACATTTTTCATAAATTTCTTAATATGTCATATTATATGATGATTATTTCAAAATTAAAATCTTTCAACGCGCAGACTTGAGATTACTGAGATATTATGTTGAAACTTTGACAACAATTTCGTATAATTAACCAAATTGTTGGTATTTGCTTTTTTTCCTTGTCTTGGATTCGTATATTATATATTTGGGCTGATATGATTAATTGTTAATTTAATGCGTAGAACAAACTTTTGTTGGCTTCTTCAGCCACAAGTTGCATTTAACTGCCTCGAGCAGACGAGCGGAAAAGAACATTTTTATTGTTTGCGTTTTTTTTTTCTTTACACCGAAGAGGGGAAAATGCTCGTGGCAAGCGAAACGAAGTGGGGCTTGAGTATAGCTTGGTGGAGCTTGGAAGCTTTCACACTCATCATCGTAACAACGTTGTTCCTACGGGACGATAAAAATCACGGACGTTACCCTCGCGCACATTAAGTCCTCTTTCAATCCTCTATATATATATATATATACACACACAAAATGTACGTTGGCCACGTTTGAAGGGCGGGAGGGTGAGTTTTACGCAGGATTTTCCGAGCACATGGAAAAAAGAAATATTTTATCCATCAATTCACCCGGGAACCATCACCGTCGTCAACGTCCTCATGACCTCCCTCTCGGCTAATGCACGTTTTCAGGGCTCGCAAAAATCCTCTCATATTTTTCACGTTTATTTTATTTATTTTCCGTACACTTTTGTTTGTTTGTAATATGTTTGGTTTTGCACCAACGCACGTAGCACATCACACGAACGTCGATATCGTTCTGTTGAAAAAGTAATGAGGCAAAGAAAAAAAATTATAATTATAAAAAAAAATCTCCTCATTCTTCGGCCATTAGCGTTTCGCAATTATTTCCTTTCCACTCGCACATTATGTTGTATATATTATAATATTATTAATATTATATGGAATTGTATGTATAGAATTTTCAATTGGCAAGTTTATTGCAATGTTGACGGGGGCAAAAGAAAAGAAAAAAAAAAAAAAAGAGGGTCTTCTCGGCGTTGTCGAGCGATCGATCCTCAAGAGCTTATGAAAACTCGCTGATACGTAACTGAGAAAATGCGCCTACGAGTCCCCCCCCCCCCGGGCTGTAAGAGGGGGATGGGCATAAATGCGAAAAACCGAATCGACAGATGGATCGATGAAGAAAATACGAGTTCGCCGTGAGTTTATCGGCTTAGTTGCGGTTTTCGAAGCTTTCGCTGTCTGTCTCTCTCCCATCTCGGCATTTCGTCGTATATCTTGCCTCAGTTGCTCATATACCCACGATGATTCACGTTTCATAACTTTTACAAAACACGCTCCGTCAACTATTTTCATTTTATTTATTTTTTTTATTTTTTTTCCCAATAATAATTCATTACATTTATTATTTTCAATTTCTCGTGAAAACGATTAAAGTTGTAAAACGCACTCGACAGGCACTTCCTCATATTAGTTCTTGTGGGGGGTATCATGTGTCATTTCATTGTCGCTGCCAGAGGACAGAGGAAATAAAAATAATATTTCTGGCAGTGCGCAAGGAAAATTTCTTTCGAGATGAATGAGAAAAGGGAACGAGCGCAGTTTTTTTTTTTTTTTCCCACTCGTTGTCTGATTACACACGTTCTCGTTCTATACTGAACGCTTCTCTCGTATATAGAGAATGCGAGGGAATGAGCAAAGAATCATATTTCAACTGATTGCTCCTCTTGTACGTCAGCTGCTCTTTCATACTATACATAGACATTACAAGTAGAAGAAAGAAAAAAAAAAAAAGGGTAGCAATGAGCAAAGAATAAAAATCACAATAATAGACAGTTTGAAAATGTTACCTCGTATTATAATTATCCGGAAATATACTGAGAGATATTAAAATATAAAACAATTCTCGGCTCTGCGTAAAGTATGAAAAAAAAAGTAAAAGTGTATTCCGCTTATTGATTGCAATTGTTAAAAATTTTCTTGAGAAGAAAAAAAATTTGCTTTATCGATGAAATTTTAATGGAAAAAAAAAATTGCGTTTACCAAAAATACAAATTTAATTTTTCGCGAGTACATTGAGCCTTATTTTCATTAATGGACTATGCGTGGATGATACTCGAGAAGCATAGAATAATGTGGTACCTATGCAGAGTCGAAGCAGTTATTAGCTTGGACAGAATTTTCGTGACCATATGGCAGTGGTTGGAGAGCCTAAAAGTTGTGGTATGAGACGAGAGTTTCGTAACGCATAGAGAGTCGCATAGACGTCCCCTCGACCTTCTCGCCGCCTTCCTGTCGCTTCTGGCCTTTCTCTACTCTCTGCACTGTTTATTCCATTATCACCTCTCTCTGGCTACATCAAGCCCGAACCACATTCTGACCCGTCCTAATATACGCGCGTCATCATATTAAATTTGCCGTTAAACTTCCAGTTTCGTTAAAAAAAAAAAAAAAAAAAAACACACGTTTCTGCCACATTATACTATTATTATAACTTTTCCCGTCCATCATCATCTTTAACTCTCTTGCTCTTTCTCCTTCTTTATTCCATGTCTTTGCGATTTACGATCTGTCGTATTTTTTAATTTTCTGTAACGCCGCAGGTCGTATCGTTCGACCCACCTTCACTACACGTAAAATAGACGATACGAAATACAAAGACGGAATGAGAAGGATGGTGGACAAAAGTTTAATATATAGTTGATTTGTCTCGAGTCTATTTTTATTTTTCAACGCAGCTCGGCGGGTTCTCCCCTGATTCTCTAAATCCTTTCTTCTGCCTTTTCATCAACCCTTTTTTGTCTCATTAAAATTTCATTCGAAACTCGTCTTTTTTCCTCAGCCATGGAAAATTTGCGACATTTTTTTTACATTATAAACAAATTTTTCACTGCAAATTAACACGATGAATAAAGTCGCAATCAAGCGCATAAAATCCAATAACGGTTCTTTGATTATATCACCTTTTTTTTCTCCATCTCGTCGCGATATACCAGAATATGAGTTTATTTATTTTTTTTTTTTATTTTTTTTTTCCACGCTATACGATATAAATGTCCGATCTTTGCTCAACGGGAGATTTTTCAGCTTGATAGACGCGCGGTATTTGATATAGGCAGGATATTCTCACGTCAGCAACGATCAAAGCTTGCAAGAAGCTTTTACGCCTCGTACAGCGTTGAGAGTATCCAACAGGAAATAAGAATCCATATCTCTCTCTCTCTCTCTCACACACACACACACACAATCTGGCACTATCGGCTGATGCTCATCGAACTGAACATGAATAGGATAGTCGATATTTTGTAACGCGTTCTTGGTACTTTCGATCCCTCATGGGTGTTGCAAAGGTGAACCAAAGACCCCCAAAAAATTAAATTTGCAAAACACACATTATATCCATACACTTTTTTGTAAATAAGTTTTTTTTTCCACACTTGGAATCTGATTTTTTTTTTATTTTTTTATTTTTTTTTATTTTAGGAAATAAATATTGAGAAAGAAAATAGAATGGCCACTGCGGTGCCATGTCGCGATTTCAATCTCATATAAAACCCTCGCAATAATAAAAATATACACGGCGTATTTCATGAATTTCTCCCGGCTCTCTCTCTCTCTCTCTCTCTCTCTCGACCTCTTGAAATTCAAGGACTACTCGGCAGTCCTCAATGGCTTCTACAAATATCAGCCTTCTCTCTCTCTCTCTCATCTTAGCTTCAAACCCTCCCCACATTTGTACACCAGAGTGTTTACATCGCTCAGTACATATATATATAGTGCCGTGAAAAAGCTAAAACGTGTACAAATTTACACAACCCTCATAAATTTTGTGATGAAATTTCTATATTGGAAAGAAAAAATAAAAATAAACGGCCATTAAAATTCTTTATTAATAAAAACTTGAATTTTCACAAATTGGTAAGAATCTTATCTACTAAATTTCAAGTAATTTTTATTGAGAAAATCAATTTTATTTCTTGATTAAAGTTTTCATGAAAAATATAATTAATTGTTTTTATTTTTCTTTGTGTGGTTAATCGCGTATTTTCAAACGTAATAATTTGGCGATTCTCTTGTGGATGGCCTCTGGTAGATTGAAAATTGCACTTGCCTTCAAGATTTCGGCTGAATATCTCCGAGTTGGCGAAACGTCAGCACGATCTTTTATTAGCTGCATCAGCATTTCGCGTACATCCACATGTGTGTGTGTGTAACCTTTTAACCTCGTAACTCTGCTGACCCCGCGCATATCGCACCTACGAGTGATGGAAATCGTAATTTTCTTCACGGCGTAAATTGCCTAGAACGAATTTAACGTTGAGGAATATTTGTTCCGGTGAAAACGTTTCATGATCAATTATGTCTATCAATTCATATATATTGGACTTTGATTTCAATCGAGCCGAGGAATATCGAAACATTTTCAGCAAATTGTATTTTCCATAAATACGAGATATCCGAGGATAAATTCAAACACTCAATAATTCATCAATAATTGACAAATTTATCTAACTTTTTTATGAGAATGAAGCAAAATCATTCACAATGTTTTTGCTTGAAAAATAATATACCTAAAAAATTTGGGCTTTTTTTTCCATCAGTCCCGTCAATGTTTGAATAAAAAATATTAAATTCAATCGATCTGAGAAAAATCCATTGAAAGAAATTATACGTGAAAAAAGTGTCATCAAGTGTGTGTGTGTGTGTGACACAATAAATTTGATCACTTGAAAAATATGTTAAAAATTTGTCAATGAGTATGAGTATGCAAAGCTGACGGGCATTCAAACGAGTTAATTGTCTTCACGAAAGGCATCATATATCCCCTTTTGCTATAAATAATTGAAATATCACGGTAACGACACACTCGCGTTATCGAACCGAGTCCATTTTGATGGAGGGCATCTCTCGGTTTATATATATATACTGTACAGAGTCAAGGGATTGCTGTGTGAGTGGCCAAATGGGACTCTCGATCAGTGACCGGAAGCCGGAATAATAGCTGAAAACAGACAGCCCCGCGGGAAGCTTCCCTTCTCTCAGCATATATGTATATATATATATTATATCGCGCTGTAATCAAAGTGAATGACATATAGACATATGTACAGAGGGCTAGACGAGAAAGCAACTATCGATCCATCCCAAACAGAGTCATCACGATTCAACATGAATTTCCATGCTGCCTTTTCCAAAATCCCAGTATCGGCACCACCAGTTTGTCTCGCTCGTTTATCCGCAACAGACTACCTCTCTTTGTCGCGATCAATGAATTACATGAACGAGGATGACGAACAGACAGGTCGACAGACATGCAGATATATATGTAGAGGGGGGGGGGGGGGGGGGGCTGTCGCACTGGACCCATCAATGCGCTCGCTGTACTCGATTCCTCTCTTTCCCTCCTGGCGTTACCCATCGCCCCTATGTCAAAGGGAACGGCGACCGAAAACACGTTCATCATCCTCATCATATATATATACACACACACACACAGGTCATTTGCACAAATGCATTCTATAGCCCCGTTATGCTCCCCTCATGCAAAATACCTTTCTGTGTTGGTAAACATTTTACACATACAACTAGGATTATTCATTGTTGAACGACATGAATTCTCCGTTCAAAGTGTTAATTATCAGATCATTTGTAAACAATCGATTGTTGCATCATCGTTTGACGAAATTTTCTACTTGGATATAAAAATATCCAAGGCATAAATTTTTCCTCTCTCTGTGCCGTTATATCTACCCCGTCCTGCACATAGAGAGGGAGCGAATAAAATTGAGGGGCTAAAAAAGGGCAGAATGATTGCGCCTCCATCTCTAAATGTCTTCACTAGCTCCACATAATGAATTTAACTCAAGTTTCACCCCTGCTATAACCATATCAACAGTCTCATTTGTCATGGAAAATTCCATTTACTTTCTCGCATGTGTCGACTACTGACGTTTAATACAACACGCTGGGCCACAGTTACATTGTGGTCGGTAAAACGACTGGGGTACGCCCCCAGTCGACGAGGAACAACCAGATGAATTTTCACATTTGATGAATTCACAGTCGTGTCTCCAGAATTTTTCATTTATTTTCCATCGAGATTTCGATCGATCCAAAAATGTTCCATCAAGCATAAATAGCCTGCCAAAAGGGACAAACTTAGCAAAGCCTCGTTCGCCAGTCGATAACATTTATTTCGCAACAGCAACACGAAAGGATTTTCATGAGACAGCTTGTGTATATATATATATGCATGTAGGCGTGAATACACAGAAATTGAAATGAGAGTGGCCTAATCTTCAGATCAATTCTCTTATTTGTATACCAGAGTCCTCCAACTTTGATACAAAAGAATTTTAGTACCATTTTTCGTACGATGAATTTACCGATAAATTTCCTCATATATGGAGGTCGAATGAAATGCGCCTAGGTCGGGAGTTTATACTGTCGCCTTTTTTCTATTTATCGTATATTATTACGACGTTTCACGTCGCTGACCCAAATATTTAAAATAGTTTTCTTTTCGTTGCTGGCAATTTTGCATATTTTTCAACACTGCAATCTTGATAATTTTAGCCAGATCGATATGGGGATATCTGTAGATTCACTCGCGAAAGACTTTGATAAAATTGGGTGAGATAATTCTGACCAAAAAATAAATCACACGAGTGTTGATTAATTATTCATTGGGAAAAAAATTGATAAAATTTTGTTCATTTGATTCTACGGATGATCATCTCTCGTTAAAACGCTATTAAGTTTTGTCTCCATGAAATTATTATTTATTCCCTTGGATACCTTAATTGGTATAATCGATGGCTCAACTAATTTTGCTGTGATATTGACGAATTTGACAACGAGACAATTTTTTTAATTAATCTAATTGCCCAGATTTAAACATAAAAGCTAATTTATTTTTTGAGATTATAGACCGAGTTGATAAATCGAATATATATATATATATATATATATATATATATATATATATATATATATATATATATATATATATATATGTCAAGGTCTCTACGGTCGAAGGAGAATAGAGTTATCTGACTCAGCTCATTGTCGCAGTACGCAAGCCTCTCTAGTTGATGCCCTCGGCGTCGTGTGTATGGCAGCAGAGTGGATACAAGTCAGCAGCTAGATGGAACTGGGAGAAGGGTCGCTGAGCGACTCCCAATTCGCTTACAGGCCTCGTTAGCCCCATTTCACACTCCCTCGGGCTTTTCCATAAGCGTGCACGATGTACCAGAGAGAGGTCTTGTCGTATTTCTCCTGCCATCTAAGCTGTAAGCTCATTCGGAACTCGGTAGAGCTTTCTCGTCCCTTTGGCCCCAACTCTCTTATCTCCAAAACGAGTGAAGCTCTTTTACCCTCCTCATGCCCTCGTATATCCTTTTTTTTTTGTTGTTTGTTTTAATAAAATAAACATGATATTATCCAAATGTAATATATTGATGCGGGGCAGCTGATTTCGATGCCATTATTATTATTATTAACAAATGAATCGAATAGTAAACAAATATTCATATTGATTCGATCCTCTCGCAGTGCTGCCTCGTTTCATATAGGCGTTTAATCCACCAGAGCAAAAGCCATAATTCACTCGGTGTCCAAAGTTTCAAAGTTGCCCATGGGACCGACTAATAGATGAGTTCCCATATAGTTTCCATCCTCGAGGTGCATCGTCCGTCTCTCTCTCTCTCTCTCTCTCTCTCTCTCTCTCTCTCTCTCTATATATATATGCAAGTAAAGTACTTTCGTCTCTCGAAGCTGCATGAGAAGCACTCTACATCCATTTCCCAGGTGTATATTGAAACGTTACTCGTGCCAATGGTATTGCACTCTGCCACACTTTACATGTCTCTCTCTCTCTGTCCTCTGTCTCTCCCTCCCTCTGCGTGTCTGTGTGAGTGTTGGATTAGGTTCGAGAACGGGTGAATTTCCAATCATGTTGAGATAGCATCACCGAGGGACTGACAATGAAAGGAAATTGTAGTCTTGATAAAATAGAGAAAGAACTTATCTGGAAGATTGGTGATGGAAATGTTTCCGGAGATAAATCAACCCAAAATTAACGATTTCAATTTCGATCAAAGTTACAATCTCTACAAAATTAAATTATATCTCAAGAAAAATAATATGGGAGAAGAAAAAAAATTATCGGATATGACGTAATTATTATGGGACAATCTATAATTATGGGCGCACTAATATTATCGATTAGTAAACAAATTATTAGATAAACAAAAGAAAAATGTATAAATTTTCGTTTAACCAAGTGCCAGTTTTTAGCTTTTGCATATCCTTTGCCAATGTCAAGGTCACATATGACGCATCACATTTACTCTAGGAGTCGACATATAACTCGTCATATAACACACACTTTAGGCCCATGCTCGAGAAAAATCCAACCTTCGTATCTCTTTTTTTTTTTTTTTTTTTTTTTTTTCCCCAACAACGAGCTTTGGTGCAGAGCATATTGTAAATGGAAACTCGCGCGATGAAAGCTTGACCTGATTGCGAAGAGGTGGCACTGCCGTCGGCAAGGTATAATATGGTTTTGAAGCGTTTTTGTTTTTTTGCCCGGGAGGGTTCGCAGTGTATACAGAGCCGCGCATAGTCGGTATAGTCAAGAATTCATTTTCTCTCGTTGGGGCTATATGGAGAATTTCTCCATCTCACTTCCGATTACTCTCACAATGTTCCTGCTCGAGCTACGAGACATATATATAGTCGACCTTATGCAACTTATTCGAGACTGGAGTACCCTTGACAATCCTCCCCAGGATACAGATACTATGTAATGATCAGGGATTATAAATTATAATTCTCTGTTGAATCTATGTGTGTATATATATATATAGAGAGAGAGAGAGAGAGAGAGAGCCGCCATCGCAGCAGAATTAATACGAGGAACAATTGCGATATCTTCGATTTCATCGTTTCACTCAAACTCGCCCTCATTATATATTTCAATATTTAATTTTCTTTTCTTTTTTGTCTATTTTCGTCACAGTCTCTTCTATCACAGTGAGAGAATTGTAGATGGCAAATTTTTATCAGCCTATGATTTTTCTCACTTGATTGTAATATCTACATAATTTCATAATGGAGATTTAGGGTCATTCGATTGTCATTATGTCAATACAGAGACTATGTGTCTGTGTAAAATATAATATAAAGCAATTATCATTTAAATATTTTTTATTTCATTGTTTTCATAACGGCATGGCGACCTTACGATAAACTCATTAATAAAGCTAATTGGTCCAGTCCTGGCAAACTGCGCATATTTCATGAAACATACTTTATCAGAGGAGATTATTTCACCATGTGCTCGATTAATTAAACTCAAAGAGCTTGAAATAATGTTATAGCTCGACAATGTCGATATATTATCGAGATACATTTGTGTATAATCTATAATTTATATTAGCTATTATACAGCATTTGTATATATAAATTCAGGCCAATTTATAATAATTTTCGTATAAATTAATTATCACTATTGCTTTGGCCTCGAAGCTTTTAATTCGTTGTAGAAATTTTTGTCATCACTCTCGTTCTCATGCTATAAGAAATAAAGTTTACTCGGTACTTTTCTCCCCTCCGCCATTCTATGGATTCGTGGCGCCAGATGCGACGGAGAAATTCTCAATTTTGTGTGGATACGCGCGTATAGTATAATGGCGGTCGTAAGCAAGAGTGAGGTTAAATCGCATGGGAAACCAGGAGAGAGAGAGAGAGAGAGAGAGAGAGAGAGAGAGAGAGAGAGAGAGAGAGAGAGAGAGAGAGAGAGAGAGAGAGAGAGAGAGAGAGAGAGAGAGAGAGGAGGTTAAACGATAAAGCCGGAAAATAATCCCGAGAACCGAGGAGTGCGGATACGTGTTTGACCCTTCCTCGCAAAATCCGAGTTTATAATCGGGGATTAATTTAGCGTCGATATAACCCAAACTGACTAAATATTAAGAGCGATGCCGGACCGCCGAGATTGGCCCGACCATTTTCCCTAAAGATTTATACACGCGTAAAGTTGCCACGTCTTACGGACGTGGAAAAAAAAAAAGAAAAAAAAAGTACCAACAAAGCCCTCGAGAATATATTGAAAAGTAAAATTTTCTACTAAATAAACTCTTTTTAACATTAAGTTTTTAAAATTCAACCAAATTTTCAGACATTTTTATTCACATCACTTGAAACAAACGGGTCAAAGAGCTAAAAAATTGACGTTTGTATATTTTTCTCATCCATTCACAAAGTTTCCAAGTTGCAAAGTTTTTTTTTCCGTGGATTATTCGCCAAGTTCGATAAGTGCTTGCCGGACGAATTTTTTTGTTTTTTTTTTTTCTAAATCCCAACTGAGACATTTCGTCTTGTTGAGTTTTCACTCACGTGGAACTAATTATTTTCAAACTAATCAATAGGAGGCACGAGACTTGGCACTCAAACTGAGCGGTATTCTCATCACTCTCGTGAGAATTTCCCACAGATAAGAAAGAAAGAAAGAAAGACAGTAAAAATGTTTTAAATTTGAGATGAAACTCAAGCGAGAGACAAAAAGCCACACAACGAAATAATTTTTTTTCTCTCATGTTGCATAATTTTTTTGCAACGCGCGCGAGACCCGGGAGACTATTTTTCGTCTGGCACTATTTTCCATGTATAAATCGACGTGAGAAAATTTGAATGGCCACTTTTAAAGATAGTCCCAACTGTCCTGGCCCAATTTCCAATTTCCCACTCCAGAAGCCCGAAAACTTTTCAACAAACAAACTTGTCCCGCCGGTTTCATGCAAATCTTCAACAGAGCCAGAGATAGAACGTTCTAAAAGTATTCCCATTAAACTAGCTTGCTCGAGAGACACTTCACTGCGGAGCGATGCTGCTTCTCTCTATTTCTTTTCTCCGTTTCTTTTCTCCGTTTCTTTTCTCCGTTTCTCCCGATGAAATGCATATAAGAGGCGCAAAAGTTTTGGGTCCCCGAGTGCGGGAGAATCCCAGCAGAAGAGTACGAGCCCTTACCTCATCACTTGGGGGGCGTGCACCAACGATGAGATTGCCCGCGACGAGGTTCGAGCCAGCCAAAAACGAAAAAAGATTTTCTTTAAAAAAAAAAAAGCACGCAAAAGTGATGGAGAGATAAAAAAAAAAAATATATATATATATATATATACACACAACTGGTTGTTTGGTCGTTCAATCCTCGATAAATTGCCACCGAAATGGGAATTCACGAGGTACTCTTGGCTGGTCTTGGCGAAAAAAAAGAAAACAAATAAAACAAAGAGAAAAAAAGAGAGATAGAGATAGTGGAGAATGACTGAAGACTTGTGTGCTTGAGGGAACGATATATAGAGTCTACGATGTTGTTGTTGTTGCCTTATCTCGTGTGCGACAGCAGCGACAGTAGCGACCAATCCCCGCGTGAATTACAAGCCTCCCCCGGACCAATTTATCCTCGCGCTCTCTTCGTACATTCTCAAACATTTTATTTTCACTTTTCAAAGTCTCGTCCTTATCGCACAAAGGACTCTTTATATACAAAAGACTAATCCCACGACAAGTTTCACATTGCAATTGATTTCAATCATTCAATTAATAATATAATAATTTCAATCAATAATAATTTATGCACAAATTATATTATGATTTTCTTCCTTAAGAATTACCACCATTTTTCATTCATAAATCCAATTTTTATTCCAATGGATAATTTATTGTACTTGAATTATCCTCGAAATCCAAAATCGAACTCGTCATTGAAAGATGTCTCGTAATTTTTCGGATGTCATTGTAGAATTGTGTGTGATGCGGCGGCGGCGACGGCGGCGTTATCACCAGAGACGCAGGTTCGATCGATCAAGAAGGGGAATATAGTCAAAGTGCGATTATACTGGTTGGTTGGAAGTGAACTTTGATGGCGATGCAGAGTTGTCCGGAAGTCTCGAAAGAGGCAAACTATGTATATATATATATATATATTGTACGTGGTTATCAACTCGATTCGCGTTCACCCTGGTTCATTCGACAGTTGCGCATAGCGAACTTTACTCCTCCTTTTCCTCTCCCCGTCGCGGCGTCGCACTCTCATTCTCGCCCCGATGCTCTCTTCAACCACTTTTGGTAATACCAACTTGGCGTTTTACTGCCTTTTCCCTTCTCAACATAATAATCTCGAGCAGTCCTCCTCCCCCCCCCCCCCTCTCTCTCAGCCCCTTTCATTGCTCGTAAAAGATTCGCCTCTTGGTCTCTTGAACCGAGTGCGATCCTTTGTGAATAGTTGGTAGCTGGAAAAGGCACAATTTCAATCATACCATTTGAAAAATTATTACAAATGAAACTTTACGCGATGAGGCAGGAAATAATTATATCCATTTGTATAATATTTTATCGATCGTCAATTTTTTAAAATTTTTTTGTACTAAAATCTTTTTATTATTATTTTTTAGCTGGGAACAATGTGAACGAACCACCGATACTCGAACCTGGTGGTTATCCCACGGGACTTCCACTTTTCGAAGCGACCCCCGTTGGCACGGAAATTTTTACACTCAAGGGCCATGATCCCGAAGGTTCATCGGTCAAATATGGAATTCAATCAACGGATAAATTCACCGTTGATGAAAACACCGGTGTCATCACTCTGGCAAAGCCACTCGATCGGGAGGTAAGATTTGTTTATTATTATTATTATTATTTCACATGATTTTTCAAATTTACAAATTGTAAACAACAAATTATTTTAATCAACAAATTAATATATATTATTTTAGTATTGAAGAAAAAATATGTCGCAGCATCGTCTAAAAATTATCTTGTCACTCATTGAAATTTTCTTAAATATATCAACAAGATTGAATTCCATGATATACATATATAGTCGCGTCACCCACTGCCCTTATTATCAATTGGTAGTATTCCATTTGACTATTAATAATTACCGGTTATTTTTCATGTGTAACTGAAAAATTCCCTTCCTCTCTCGTTCTCTCGTATATTTGTGTATAGAGAGATATATCCCACGGGAATTGTACCAAGCATATTATGACGCTAATAGACATTGCAGAGAATCCATTATTCAGTGTCTCCTCGAGGAGTGTGTGTGTGAGAGAGAGAGAGAGAGAGAGAGAGAGAGAGAGAGGCCTCTCATTTTGGTATTATTAACGTCGCACGAATAGATCGACTATACTACTTGCTGGAGGTTCAATAGAATTCTGAATTATTATTAGAGAAGAGTAACGGAATTTCACAGGATTCAGTGTGTCAACTCTCATAAAATGTATATGGCTGATAATAATTCGATAATGGATATTCCATGTTTAATGCTTTAGCGTGATGAAAATCTCATAGTAATTTCAACAGTTTAGAATTTTTTTTTTTAATTTAATTTTATTTTTTCCGGACATTTTTGTGGAAATTATATTTTTTAGGGAGAATCAAAAACTGGTAAAAATGAATTGTTTAAAAAATCTAAAATTTGGTAAAAGAAGTTTTATTTATTTTTTTTCATATAATCTAAACCATATAATCAGAGATTTAAAAAATTCGATCGATGTGCGAGGGTCAGACGATGTTCCACTTGACATGGAATCCCTCACACACATATATATATATATAGATATATGCAACTCTCTTCTTTTTCGTGGTTCGTGGTTTAGTTGTCGTCGACAGAGACTCTCGACTCGCTCTCGCGAAATAAAAGCATCTCGAGAGCACACACACATACACAACGCCTCTCCACCAAACTCGAGCCTTTGTCCGAGGTATCGCGATCCGGTTCATGCAGCATCATCCTCTCTGGCCATACAACATGCGGCATTGTACTTTTTCATTGGTTCCCCTTGTATTTCCGTTTTTTCCCTTTTTTTTCCCATCACATCCCGAAGGACCATCTGTGATGGACGAATAAAGCCGGAAAATACATCGGGTAAACGACACCGTACGAATTATCTCAGGCAACGTAGGGGAGGGGCGAGACCAGAATGCATAACGGCGGCGCGTATATATATATATTATATATTGGAATTTAAAAAAAAATAACCATTTCCGGTGACTATCGGGGAAAAAAATACTTGTATATTATCTATACAAGAAAAATATTACTACTCAGAACCCGTTCGTTTGCGTATTTAAAAAAAAAAAAAAAAAAAAAAATCACCCGTTAAGGGTATCTCGATTTTTCACTTTTCCCAACAGTTTTCTTATTTTTTTTTTGCCATACTATTTACTCAAATAGGAAGATATTTTTCCATATTTTCCCTCAAATTTCAATAATAACAATAATAATAAGGAACAGTATGAAGGATTTGCTTCGAGTCTCACGTGTGATTTTAAGAATCAAAAAGTAGGATAAAAGAAGGAAACAGGAATAAAAAAAGAAGATGAATGAAAATTAATAATAGTAGAGAGAGACTCGAGAAGTTACGGTTCTTGAGTTTTATGAAAATTGCTATAATCATCTCTCTCGCTCTCTCTCTCTCTCTGGTTCTTTCTAGCAAAATTCTTTTTCTCATTGACTGCATTGCCATTATAGTCGTAAACGAACTCTACACACTCTTATATATATATATGAAACTTCCGGTTCGTTTGTAGTTACAAATGTACTCTATATACTCTCGCGTAATTCAACTACGTGACTAGCATTGCTCAAAGGCTCAAAAGATAATAAAAAAAAATTATATATATATATATAAGACGATACGCGTTTTATTAGTAAAGAACAAAGTTTATCTGAAAAATTGATAATTTATAGGCCTATCATTTCACCATTAACCACCAAGCTATGATGGGAATTTTTTTCATAATATAATATTTATATCAAAAAGGATAACGAGATATAATATTGTATATCCTCTATATTTATATATCTATAACATTATATCGTGAAGAAGAGGGAAAAAAAAACGAGTTTGCAGGATGTCGCAGGAATCGTCGGATAAACTTCTCTCCGAATTTCCAAAGTAATCTAGGGTACTTTTACTACGAGCAGATAAGAGAAAGGGATGAAGTATGCTGGAATCTGCAAGGCTGGATTTTGCCTGGGTGAGCACGGAGAGGGGTCGATTTAATTTAGCTCAATCCCATGTATATCCCATGTTTACACACACACACACACACATCCACACAGAGAGACACGCATATATAGGATATAGTTTAGGCAGGCCACACGGTGAATTTCGAAGGTCAACACCCTCGTGCGCAGGGAGTGGCTTTTCCAACAAGCGGCGGTGGTGGCGGTGGCGGTGGCGGGGGGGGGGGCGAAGCTTCTCCATGCACATTGAATGGTATGAGCTTTTCATCCCTCACCCCATCTCCTGGCTGCTTTCACCTCTACCTCCATCCCTCACGATATTTCTCCATCCATGCACCAACCAACCAACCAACCAACCAACCAACCGACGAACGTGCTACCGAGCGTTCTAATCTAATTTCGAGGAACCGCGTTAGCTTACGTTATTGTTAACTCTCGCCAAGATGTAAATTCCATTTACCAAAGTGTTTATATATACCCCGCCTGAGGCTTACACAGGAGCACAAATGCCCAAAGAAATGAAAAAGGATTCTCGATTCTCGAGCTATTACGATCTTTCCTCCTTTTATATGCACCAGTATGCCTGGTATCTCCTCATTTCTCCCTCTGATATACCTACACGATTAATCACTTTAGTTAAGAACATTACAAAATTATTCATATCTCTGTGCTTTTTTTTTCATGTTTTTCAATCATATCGCCTCGAAAGGCCGCTCCAAATTTTCCCTAAATTCATTACTCTCGATTAAACCCAAACGTACAAATATTTTCCCTCTCACACTGACGAAAAAGTAATTTATTTTCTCGTTCACGGTAAACCAAACTCAACTCATCTTCTTCTACATTTTTTCTTTCTTCAGCTATTATTTCGTTCTGTCTAAACCTCGATGAATTCTGATTAAATATGAGACTATAAAATTCCCTTTGTCGAGCATTCTTTTTTTTTTTCATATTCATAATATGGACAAAGAATTGTGAAATTATATATCAAGCCCTACTCTTGACAGGCAATAGATATTTTAATTTTTTAAACTTTCTGAAAATTATTATTTTCTAAATTAAATATTCCAAGATTTCTGTTAATTCTGTTTTTTTTTTTTTTTTTTTTTTTTTTTTTCATCAGGAAAACGATACGATACGATTTTTCGTTACTCTGGAGGACAAAGTGCCAGATGGGCAACAGCCAAATATCGTTGGTGTCGATGCATACGTAATCGTGCTGGACGTTAACGATAATCCACCAAAATTCTCCGGTACACCTTACGAGGCTGTCGTAGCTGAGAATGCTGAATTGGGCACGACAGTTCTGCCGGGTATCAGGGTCACCGATTCTGATCTCATTGGCGATAATATCGAGTTATCTTGTATAACGCAACCACAGGTGAGTGGAAAAAAAGATGAAATAATATGAAAAAAAAAAACCGAAAAATGATCGTTGCAGATTAATTGAATTTTCCACACACCATTAATTTTCATCGTTGAAAAAGAATAACGAATTAATGACCGACGAGTATTTTTAGCCTTGTCGCTTCCGTGATTAAAAACAGCGAGAGTGTAGAATTCAATGGTGATATAGCAAATATATATATATATATATATATGTATATGCGTGAGTCTATATCTCATATATCCGCCCGATAAATTTCAATGCTGCCAAAGCAAGCTATACGCTTGTTTTTCCTGTTTCATATTCAACCAAATAAAGCCTAGAAAACCCTTAAACAAATGGTACATACGTATATACGCGCGGAGGTTGAAATTTTAATGGCTTACACAAATGTATTCGTATCGAGTCTACCGCGCGCTGTCCATTTTTCTTTTTTCCTCGTTAAGCTTAATCAATATTCTAACCATATGAAATTGCACCAACTTTGGAAAGTCTCCTGAATAGATCAGAAATAGTTTCGTTCAATTTTCAATAAACATTACTTTTTATTCACTTGTACGTATACAAAATGCTAATTTTTTTATTCCTCTTTCTCAATTTCTAACTTTTCATTTATTTATGTATTTATTTATTTATGTATTTATTTATTTATTTATTTATTTATTTATTTATTTATTTATTTATCGAGTGATTAAGTCGATAATCATTTTTAAATATCGTGAATTAAAATCTATGTGTGAATTTTATGAAAAATTTAACCAATCAATGTCGTAAAACAAAAAATCAATTTATTTTTATTAAAAATTCATTTGAATCGTGAGAAATATTTTTTTACACCTTTCATTGCCGCGTGCAATTAATTAACGAGAGATTCCAAATCAGCGCACTATTTTTCTCTGATGGCATTTTTTTTTTTTTTTTTCCATCTCAGCGTTCAAGTTAAACTCTGCGATAATTCAAAGAGAAATATTTATTCAGTGTAGAAAAAACGAGGGAGTTTCGAAAGTTCCCACATCCCTCCCCACCTCTTTGAATTTTCCGAGTCAACGAGATACGGTGTTAATGAATATCGGAAAGTCATTAGAGAGTCTCCAACACTTTGCTCCGTGTGTTTTGACAGTTTCCGGACGCCTGTGTTAAATTTGGCATCGTTGACGTTGAAATAAGCGAAAACACGTACGTTGGTGCACTTGTCCTTCGACAGCCTCTCGACTACAAGCAACGGCCCTTTTACCAGCTCCTATTACGTGCAAGCGTGAGTAAATAATTTAAATAATTTATACTTGTATATTAAGAAAACAAAATATATAGAAAAAAAAAAGAAAGAAAATGGACTTTTTAATTAAATGCGAGAATGCCGTAAGCATTATAGCAATGAATCCACAGATAACGCGTTTCCCATCAGGCAATCTGCGTAACCCATGGAAAAAATCTCTCTTTTTTTATAGGAAAAAAAAAAATCTTTGTCCTAATCTGCTTCTTATTTATTTTATTTTTTATAAATTGCGCAGAGTGTCAAGTTGAAGATTTTCGTTTAATTTTCACTTTAGTTTCATTCGAATGATTATTATTTTGTTAATTATTTTTTTTCGTCTAAAGATTTGGGAGAATTTTTGCGCACGCAAAAACACTGTACGCACAGACACTTAAAATTAATCATCTCTCTCTCTCTCTCTCTCTCTCTATACCTATTTGATGGGTTTCATCAGGATGGAACAAACAACGATACGACGGGAGTCGAGATCAAAGTCACCGACATACAAAATAGTCCACCAGAATTTTTAGACTCACTGACCGGTGTCGTGAGGGAAGACGATCCGATCGGTACACTCGTAATGACCGTCAAGGCACGTGACGGTGATCGAGGAATGCCCCGAAAAGTTATTTACGAACTTGTCACGAGTGCGTATAAATTAAATACATTTTTATTTTTTTCATTTTTTACTTTTTGAATTTTTTTATTTTTTTTTTGTTTGGCTTGAAAATGAAAATGAAAAATTGTCAACAGATCCATTCGATTATTTTTTGCTCGATTCGGAAAGTGGCGAGTTACGAACTGCCAAGCCATTGGATCGTGAAGCACTCGAGGATTCAACGGGTGTTTTGACACTCCAAGTAAAAGCTCGCGAGATTGTCGATGGCTTGCCCGGAAATGACAATTCAACAGTTTCAATGGCCGATGCGACAGTCACGATCAAAGACGTCAATGACGAGCCACCGTCGTTCAATCGACGCGAGTACAGCATCGAGATACCGGAAAATGTGCCAGATGGCACGCCTTTGCCGCATTTGGACATGACTGTCAAAGATCCCGATGTCGTGAGTTTCATTTTTTTTTTTTCTTTTTTTTTTTTTTTTTTCCTTTTTTTACCCAACTTGGATCTTTACAAGTTTTTTTCGTATCAACATTTTAGTAAAATTTAACTTAAAAATTTAAAAGTACAAAGACGATTCAATTTATTTCCCCAATTATTGATTATTCTTCGATAATTAAGTTTTTGTTGGAAAATCAAGTAAGTTCAAAGTTGTATATTGACAAATTTTTCGGACAAGATTTTTCTACATCGTATGAAAAGGTTTAAATAAATGAATTAAATAGAAAAAAAATCGAGTTCGAATCGATTGAATTATCGAATTTGGACCAATCGATTCGTCTCTCTTTCCCCTAAATACAAAAAGAATTGAAATTAAAAAAAAATATATATGTATATATGTATATATTTTTCAAAGGGTTCCAATTCCGTATTTTCTCTTCGATTGGAGGACATAACAGGAGCATTTACGGTCGAGCCGACTGTAGCAACGGGAAGTACATCAGTTAATATTCGGGTGACAAATGGCTCGCTCGATTATGAAAATCCAAATCAGCAAAAATTTATAATACTTGTTATTGCCGAGGAAGTTGATACTGATCCAAAATTAACATCAACCGCGACCGTTACGGTGACAATTACCGATGCAAATGACAATGCGCCATCATTCGGCAGTCCAACTTATACCGCTCTCGTTTCCGAGACTGCTTTGCCCGGTACGCCAATCATCACCATCAGGGCAAAAGATCGCGATGGTAAAAGATTCGGAACTGCTGGAATTGTTTATCAATTACTCGGTCAGGGCTCTGATCATTTTTCCGTTGACAAACGTAATGGAACAATAACTGTTGCGCCCTGTCCAACGCCTGGCACATTGCCCTGTCTCGATTATGAGGAACAGAGCGAATATTTTCTCAATTACAAGGTAAACGATAACGAGAATCGCAAATTTTTCGTTTTTTCTTCTATTGTAATAATTATGCGCTATTTAAACAAACGAAAAAAAAAAAAATCCTTCTTGACAAATGAGTCGAATTTTTTCATCCGACAGATTTTAATTAAAGTTTAAAATTGTCGGCTGTTTACGGAATCGAGGGGCGTTTTTTTTTTAGTCCAAAAGTTTAAAACTAATAACCGTCAGATGAAAAATTCCAACTGTTTTTGTACGGAAGGAATTGTTTTTATTTACTATTTTCAATGATCAATTTTTTCAATGACATTTTCTTCGTTTTCGTGGGGGAAAAAAATGAAAAAAAAAAGGCAACGGATGACGATGGAAAGGGACAAACAACG
The DNA here is from genome assembly GCA_963669185.1 of Dyspetes luteomarginatus. Taxonomy (NCBI): domain Eukaryota; kingdom Metazoa; phylum Arthropoda; class Insecta; order Hymenoptera; family Ichneumonidae; genus Dyspetes; species Dyspetes luteomarginatus. The sequence continues at coordinate 21,691,081 of OY769910.1, forward strand.
AGCGTATCATTACGCGTGAGTCTCGGCGATGCAAACGACAGTCCGCCTCGTTTTCTCCAGGAAAAATATCGCGCTGTGATCGATGAGGGTGCAAAAAAATTTGAGCCCGAGTTAAAAGTTCAGGCACGAGACAAGGACAAAACTTCAAAAATCAATTATTCAATTGTTAATGGAAATGACATGGGACTTTTCGCAATCGATACAAATACCGGGGAAATAACGATCCTTGATGGAGCAAGACCCGTTGATGTGACAAATTCGAGCCATGATTGGATAGCTCTGAGTGTTGAGGCCAGTGATGGAAAATTTTCCGATCGTGCTGTCGTCAATGTCACAGTCCGCGATGTCAACAACAATGTGCCAATATTTCCTCAGGATGTTTATACTGCGAGCGTACCCGAAATATCACCTCTTGGTAATGATGAAGATTTTTTTTTTTTTTTTTTTTTTTTTTTTTTTTTTTTTTTCAATTCAACGTTGATTCGACAAATTCCTCGAGCGTGAAGCGCATTTTTTTATCTCCAATTTCCATTTGTTTCAGGAACAATCGTCGAAGAAATGATGGCGACTGATGCTGACAGCGGTATTAATGCCGAGCTACTTTATCGAATTCAAAAGGGTGCATTTGATGATTTTTCCATCAACGAGACAACTGGAATTATCACAGTCTCGAGAAAACTCGATTATGACGAGAGAAATACCTATCATGTGGAAGTCATCGCGCTTGACGGAGGTAAATAAACCTATGAATTTTTAGCTTCTACTTGGATTTTTGTATTGTTAAATAATTATATTCGGTAGATAATTGACATTTTTATGGTCTGATATCACAGAATATATATATTTAAAAGAAGCATTATTGGGAAAAAAAAAAAAAAAAAAAAAAAAAAAAAAAAAAAAAAAAAAAAAAAAAAAAAAAAAACCACTCGTCCCTCAATTTTTCAGGATCTCCAAGCCTCACGGGTACGGCGACCCTGATGATAAAAGTCGAAAACAGCAATGACAAAGCGCCGTACTTTACACCCTCGACTCAGCGTGCACAAGTAACCGAGGACACGCCAGTTGGCACCGTATTCGCGACTCTTTTGGCCAAAGATCCCGACAGTTCCGATCCAGATGCATTGAATTTTTCAATAACCGAGCCAATCACAGCAATTGACCGTAAAGGTCAGCGGGTCGCCGAAAATTCAACATTATACAAAAATTTCTTCGCTGTTGATGGTAAAACCGGTCAAGTTTCGGTCGTACGGCCACTTGATCGTGACACAGCAGCGACCGTAAGCATAAACGTCGTGGTAACCGACACGACAGCGCCAAATTTGCAACAAGCCACTGGAACACTCGTTGTCACGATTATCGACGTCAATCACATGGCGCCCGAATTTTTAAAGCCTTGGACACCCGAAAAACCCGAATATACAATTGAGATGCAGGAAGAACAGCCAACGGGTGCTGTTGTCGGTGCTTTTACGGCTACCGATGCCGACAGCAATATCGCCGGTTACGCGATCGATCCACCGAGTCCCTACTTTGTCATTGACAATGTTACCGCGATTGTTCGAACGAGTCAAATAATCGATTACGAAGAAACTAAACAACTAAATTTTACGATAATCGCGTACGATTCGGGCGTACCGCGACTCACATCGATCGCTACAATAACCGTTGAGCTCATTAATGTCAATGATCAAGAGCCAAAATTTAATGAAAAATCATACATCGCTTCGATTGCCGAAAATTCACCGCCCGGAACTCGGGTCACGGTTGTTACAGCTGTCGACGCTGACGAGGGACAATTTGGCCAAGTTAGTTACAGTCTGATCGGTGAACATGCCTCAGATTTTAATATCGGCCATGAGACTGGTGAAATAACAGTGGGCGCTGCTACTGTTTTGGATCGCGAGGAAACTCCCGAGATAACAATAACGGCTATGGCGAGCGATGGCGCTGCGACTAATTCACGTCGAGCGACCACAGTTCCGGTCATCATTAATCTCATTGATGTCAATGACAATAAGCCCGTATTTACTCAGCACAGCTACATTGCGTCTGTCGCTGAAAATTTGCCGGTTAATCCACCAGCGACGATACTTCAGGTGCGAGCCGTTGACAACGATGAGGGTGACAATGGCCGTGTCACGTATACGATCGTCAGTGGCAACGAGAATGGCTCATTCAGCTTGAATTCGGGAACGGGCTTTTTGTATCCGGCAACGGGACTCGTTGGTCGTGCTGGATCATACAGGATTGAGGTCGAGGCTCGCGATGGTGATGGAAATGGACCTCACTCTGACAGGTGTTACGTCGATATACGCGTTATTCCGGTAAATCAGCACAAGCCCGAATTTGTCATGCCCGAATTGCCGAACGCAACTGTCGAAGTTCCGGAAAATGCTGGTGTCCCGAGTTATCTCGTTATGACGGTCAGTACGATAATAATATAATTTCAGCTGATGCGCGGTGCAAAAATGGAGATTTTTTTTTACGACAAATTTTTCAAATTACAGGTGCGAGCTGTCGATCACGATCCCGGCGAGAATGGCCGAGTCGGTTATCATCTAAAAGTTGGCAACCGCAATGTCCAAGAGAACGAGGAATTTTCAATAGATCGCGAGACCGGTGAGCTCCGTGCCAAAATAATTCTTGATCGTGAAATCAAAAGTAAATTTGAATTAGTTTTAGTCGCCGCTGATCATGGCGGTCCAACGCACTACGAGACACTTCGACTTTTGACAATTCTTCTCGTTGACACAAACGACAACGTGCCCGAATTTAACGACGAGTACAGCTTCAATATTCCAGAAAATCGTCCGAAAGATATGGCGATCGGTCGTGTTGTCGCTGAGGACAAAGACGAGGGTCGCCACGCCCGTGTTTATTATTACATCGAGTCCGGAAATGAGAATCATGCATTTTACATCGATAAAACAGATGGGACAATTTACACAAATAAATCATTTGATCGTGAGACTCGTGACACATACGTACTATCGATAATCGCCGCAAATGATCCTGATATTTACATTCGTTCGCGTAACGAGGCTCAATCATTGCCGTATAATCCTGAGCAAGGTCATGTAAATGTCACGATAAGAATTCTCGATGAGAACGACAGTACGCCAATTTTCGAAAGAGCCGATTATTACGCGGGTGTTAATTCAATGGCAAATGTTAATGATTTCGTGGCAAAAGTAACAGCCTCTGATCTTGATCTTGCTGAAAATGGAACATTGCATTATTACGTAGCTGGCTCTTATCTGTACAAATACGGCTCGATGAAGCCAAGTGGCTCGATTATACCGAGTCCATTTAATGTCACGCAGGATGGTAAATTGGTTACCAGCGGTTACATGGCCGAATACAATCAGGATCGATTTATCGTTGAAATTGTAGCCAAAGAAAGAGCACCACCCGAAAGATATGCAATTGCGCGTGTTCACGTTTGGGTCTTTGAGCCATCCCAGCTGATACGAGTTATTTTGTCACGTCCACCCGAAGAGGTTAATCGGGCACGTGACGAAATTCTCGCTGAATTGTCAAATGCAACGCAGAGTCGTGTCGTTGTTGACGATATACGATATCACGTTGATTCATCCGGTCACATAAGACGCGAATGGTGCGACATGTATTTGCACGTTGTTGAGTCAAAAACTCAAACGATAACGCCAATTCCTCAAGTATTACGTGTCATTGACGCAAAGTATGATTTTTTGAAAGATTATTACGCTGGTTTTGCCATTGAGAATGTTGTTCCGGCTTATGCCGGAATACAGGAAGAACCATTTGATCCTGCGCTAGCTGCGCTGATCGCTCTACTGGTTGTTCTACTTGTCGGTGCTGTTACCGTCACCGTTGTCTGCTGTTGTCTTCGGCATTGGGTCATAACCGTGCCCAATGATATCCGTAAAAAGGACGGATTGATAAAAAAGCAAATAATTGATGAGCTCAATACAACGGAAAATCCATTGTGGATCGAGCAAAAATTAAAATTGTACGAGGAGCAAGAATTAACTATGCAAGTTTTTAGCGAGCCCGAGGGAGGAATTGCCACCGATAGACGAGGAAGTGGAACTAGCGTTGGTATTGGTGATACCTCTCAGGATAATACTTATGCTACTATTCAACATCCACTTCCGGCTAATCGACATCGACCGACAACACCCGATTACACGACACTTCCGGGCAGTCATAATCTTTATGAGTCTGCAATGGGTTTTCAGGGCTCAACGTTTCAGCCTGCCTCGGGAAATGTCGCGCCTCAGCTTACCCTCGATCGCGATGGACAGCCTCAGTTTGTTTCCGGTCTCGAGTGAAATGGTGCTGTGTTGAATGTTTTTTCGACACGGTGAGAAATTGCGAGGACGAATGAGAGAGAGAGAGCGAGAGAGCAGAGTCAAAAGACTATAATAAGATTTGGCTGGATTTTCACAATGTTGCTTTGATGCAATTTGTTTCGAGCCACTTTTTCCGAGGTAGCAGACGGTTTATCGAAAAAACACAAAAGCTCACCCCAAATATTACGTGGTGGCTGATATATATATATATTTTTTTCTTTTTCACACGATGCCATGTCAGGCAAGCCATGAAAATTATTTCGCTCAGATTTTTTTTGGGAAAAGTTCTGATTGCTCAACAAGAATTGCAGATAGAAAAGAAAAAAAAAAAAAAAAAAAAAAAAGTATCTTGGAAAAAGTCACACACAGCTATTGATAAATTCGTTGGAGCAACGTTGCTTAATTTCATGCCATGTATAATCAACGAATCTCATTCTTTAAGGTAGCTACGGTACTGCGCACTTCGCGCAAATGAGTGCTGAAATTTAAAAAATAAAAATTGAAAACAAATTTGACCTTTATTGCCGTCACAAATATTCTATCTCATTCAAATTTACTTTTCTCCCAGTCCATAAAATTGGCTTAAAAAAAACAAAAATCGGCATTTATTTCATGGATTGCGCAGCATCGTATAGCTTTCTTAATCTTAGGCGTAAAATCATCCAGAGTCGTAAATATTGTGTGTGTGTGTGTGTGTCTCTGCGTCGTAGAGAACACGATTGGTTTTTTTTCGTTTTTTTTTTTCACGCTCAAAATCCACCAGACACGTTATGAAAAATAGTCCAAGGTGGGACTAGGCAAACAAAAAAAAACAAAAAAAAACAAAAAACCATCTACGTGGTACTCGCACGGATGCACGACCGCGACAATAACTGGATAACATGGTTTGGTCAGCGTGCGAGTTGACGGAGAAAAAAAAAACCGAACAAAAAAAAAATGGTGAATAACCAAAAGTTAAAATGAGAAAAAGAAATAAATAAGGAAGTAAATGAGATTAAATAGAAAATCATGAAAAATTATTTAAATAATTTTTTTCTACATCCTCTGTAGACAGATTGATGGTTTAAACGTACGATAAACTATAGTATATTTAAGTGAACGTATCAAGAAGAAGAGGAAGATGATGATCGACATTAGTTGTTAATTCCCAGCTTCCCGTAGAAAAACAAAAACATATTAAAAAAATAAATGCGTGCATGTAGTAATATATGTGTATATGTCGCCAATTTTGGGTCCGACCTGAAATTTGGATGAAAAAGATAAATGAGCCCTCGGATGTACGAGGAGATTTTGTATTGCCAATAGATGGACAATTTAGTGGAATTGTAATGAGATTGAGAGAAAGAGAGTATTGTCGTAATAAAAATTCAGTGACGACCGGAGCTTGGCACGACAGGTATATGTATATAAGTGAATGTGTAGATTCCGTCCAGCCCAGGTCTTCATTGCTCTTTTTTGTCCACACATTACTCAAAAACTTAATTTTTGTTCATAATTTTTTTGTACTTTTCGTTGTTGATTGGAGCGTTTATCGTGATTAAAAATTGTTATTCGACAGCTCCATTGACACTCTCATGTTTTGCCCACGTGGGCATTTACGTCTAATATATATATGTATACGTCCATATGATGTATATTTTATGATAATAATTAATAATAATTAGGTTCAAACGACTAAAAACCGGTTCGTAAGTCATTAGCTATTATTTATGACAATTAATGAATTTGTTAATTGATGAATTAACTAGCCAAGCATTTAAACCATGACAAGCTGTTCAATTTGTCTTCTTTCCTTTTTGTTTTTTTTTTTTTCTTTGTTTCTCGTTCGGATCTGTGATTGTGTCTCGTTAAGTTGATTCGTTGTTGAATTTAATGATGTTACGCTTGATTTTATCAAGCGCATTCTCCGCCAAACCAACTATTCTTTTTTTTTTCTGTTTTCTTTCCCATCAAACTCGCAGCATTATTTGAAACTTTTCCAGTTCCTACCACTAATCGAAAGGACTTTCTGTGAATTATTTCAAGTTTCTCAACTGTTTAAGAGAATGCTCAATTTTTTTACACATGTTGAAAGTTGCAGCAACTTTGTCCACTCAAATATCTTAGATGGATCTTAAAATCTGGTAATAATTCACAAAAAGTCCTTTCAAAAAGAGTTAAAAACTGGCAGTTTTAAAAAATTCTGTGCAGCATCGATGGGAAAAAAAAAAGTGACTGGATCAGTGGAGAGAAATGGGTTCTTACATATATGGTATTTTTGGATCGATGAGTCGCGGGGCAAAGGGCGGACTTAGTCATATCATATTTAAAGTGAAACAATAAACGAAAAATGAAGAAAAAAAAAAAAGATGCGTCAGCATTATATATCCATATATAGATATATATAATGTTCGCAAAAAAAAAAAAAAAAAAAAAAAAGAATCGGAATAGAACGTATGTCTCACGTAATCGAATTTGAATCAAGCTGTATTCGTATAAAGAAAGAAAAAAGAAGAAAAAAAAAACGTTCAAATATAATATTAATATTATAACGTCATCGATCCTCCCCTCTCCCCTCACCTCGACATTAACTAGATGGTTATTATCAGTTAGGAAAAAAAAAAAAATAACAAAACAAATATTGTCTGTTTATTAAATTTATTGTAATATTGTAACATATTTTATGTAAGCGATTATTATAAAATATTCGTACCAGAAAAAAAAACAAAAAAAAAAAAAAAGGAAAACAAAGAAAATGTCATTTTTTAAATCAACTTTTTCCTTCCTTCCACTGTTGATAAATTTTCGTCATTTTTTTCTTGCAGATTACAAGTGGTAGAAGGATTTTCAGAAAGCTCTTCGCTCATTGGAATGTGGCAGGCAGTTGAGATATCAATTTTTGGAGTATAGTCGAATATTTGAATTAACGAACCGGGCTCCTCAATCCAAAGTTTCTTGCCGCGCTTCAATGGAATTTTCCGTGTTGTTTTGCACGCTAGGCAAGTCCATTTAATTCCCTTTATGGGCTTTGATATTAATCTTGTTCTTACAGTATCCCCTGGTATCAGAGGCAACTGGCAATTTTTACATATCGTTCTCTTCACTTCCGGTTCCCTGTTTTGTTTTTTTGAAAGAAGAAAATTACAGTTCAATTTTTTTATTATTTTTTTTATTACTCAATATTATTAATTATTAGGCCGTGTGATTTTTTTTATACCCTTACCAGGCGAATTATCACTTACATTCTCAATACGGACTTTTTGCCACAACTTGTCATGATATTTCCATAATAAGAAGCAATAATATTGCTGCTACTCGCGACAAAACGACTCGCCTATGAGATAAAAATCAATTTAGCTTTAGCGACAGTTTAGCATAATAATCATCATGATGAGGGCAGCCTCATTTCTTTAATTACCTGATACAAATAATTCATCCTCTCCAAGACATCCTTTCCTTGGCACAATTTTTTCTCGTTTGGATTCATTTGTGATATTCTGTTTTCACGAGATTCAGAGATATAAAAATATCTTTATTCAAGAATATATGTGGAGAAAAAAATATCCGGGCAAAAGAAAACTCACGACTCGGGAGAGGCGATAAATGTGTCTTGGATTATTTTATTTTTTTTATCTCAATTTACATTTTGAAGCTCCATTTTTTTTTTTTTTTTTTTTTTTTTTTTTTTTTTTTTTACATTTCACTTGAATTTATTGGGCAACAGTAGGCAAACAAAAACAAAAAGATCATTATTTCTGACATGTGCTTATTCTGATTTTTCTGATTTTACACTTTTGAGATTATTTGGCATAATGATTTTGTGAGGATACTTTTTAGGTCATTAATTCGGAAAAAAAACGTTCAGAAACTCACTTTATCATCCGAATTTAGACAGGATGATAAATGAGAAATATCCTGCCGCATCTGCTCGAGACTCATGCCACTTGATTCCGTGTCAGAATCGTCAATGGCAGAACTGTCCGAAATAGGATCGTTAACAAAAAAATCTTTTATTTAAAAATTTGTAACATTTTTTTTTTTTTTTTTCTTTTCTTTTTTCATTTATTTAGTTGAAAGGAAACTCACGATGCAGTAGTGGTATCTGGTAGGGGCTTGTAGCCATATTCGGAAAGTAAAGTCTCAATCTCTTCGCACTGTTGGTTCAAGTCTTGATAATAAGTATCCACACCGGCCAAATATTCGTCAGACTCGTTTATGTATTTTCCTCGAGATTCTCGATCCTCTGTCATTTGATCCTGAATTAAATATTAATAAGGGAAAAAAATCATTTCCATATGAACCGATGCAAATATTTTATATAAACGCGTCCACGTAATTATATTCCGCCCAAAAATTAAATATTTATGTGTTAAAGTTTTATTGACAACATAATGAAAAAGTGGAATGTTGTTAATTATGATTATTATCGCAAAGTTTCCCTCAAGGTTCGTAATTCCAGCGCTCGTGGCTCGTAGCTCGTAGCGCCACTTACAAGTCATTTATATATTTTCATATTGTACAGGTTATGTTTCAAAGTTTTTTAAAAAGGAGATCCTAATTATTTTTATTAAACTCTCAAGCCATTTTAAACGGTGCAAAAATGACCCTATGCGCTCATTTACGGGCCAAAGGCTGTTTTTTTCTTCTTTTCTTTTATATTTATTACCTGCACTTGTTTGAGCGTACCAAAGAAGCTTTCAACGTATGGGCTTGCCTCGTCAGGATTAAGTCCGTAACCGCTGATCAGTAAATGCGGGCTTTCCCAAGTTTTTTCCAATTTTTTTATATCACGATCGGTTTTTTGAGCCAAATTTCTAAGTTTACGAAAATAATCGTCCATACTTGAAGAAATATTTTTTGTCTAACGTTTGGCGATTATTTGGCGAAAGTTTATATCAGGAGAGAGGGCCACACTAGTGTTTTTATTCCGGTCGAACCCTTAAGGTCTTTACATGGCCATGGCGCTAGTGATGTGTCAAGTCAGACTGCCACGCACATTCTGGCTAGCATTTTTTTTTTTGTTTTTTAATATGCGGTAAATCATACGAGTGCACAATAAACGTGCGGGGGTACAAAGCTTCATATTGATTACCAAGTTGAATTTTTCTTACCGTACCAAATTTGATACACCAAATGGTGTTGAAACTCTTCAAGTAAAATGCTACTTTAACTAACCTAAAAATAATAAATTTTTCGAATAAAATTTTTTCACTTCTTCTTTTCTATAAATTACAGATACGTAAATTTCTTGTGCGCGATGTAAAATATTTCACACTGAACTCTTGTGTTTTATTCTTGTAATTGGGAAAAATTCCGCTCCTATAAATATTATTTACAACAAAAAGCCTTTTGGCTTTAATTTGCTATCAATTATATTTTGTTTCTCCGCTGCCTTTTTCGCTTCCAATCTCTCATGTCTATCAATAGCATAATCAATTTCACTTGTGAGTTTCTTGATTCTCTCCTGAAAAATATAATTGAGGATTAATTTAATAGGTGTGAGAAATTTTTTTGACAATCATCGCACACTGTGAGGTATAAAAATTTAGAAATTCGTGGAAAAAGAAAAAAACAAACATACGAAATAATCTCGTTGTTTGTTGATACGAATCATCTGTTTAACTCCAAATGGAGCAGTTCTTCCATCTTTGAATGAATAATCTGGAAGATTAACCAATGGCCCAAATGCATTTGGATTATTTGTTAGACGATTCCTAAAACAATAGCATATATATATATATTAATTAATGGACAATATGGATTATTAATTATTGAATATTATTTTGATTCACTTACTCCGCTCTCCAGATACGATCCAATGGTAATCTCGAATCTTTGCTGATGCCACGAGCAGGGATATTCATAACTATAAGTTCGAGTTGATCGAAACAAAAGTTGAAACAACATGGCATTAAAACTTTTTTCAACACATATTTTCTTTATATATATATATATATATATATATATTTATATTGGCCAATAAATTTGGAGAAAAATTAAGATGCTTTTACGGTTATATTCCCTAGCGAGAACTTTTCCCTCAGGATAAAACTTTGAATGATAAAAGCTTACGAGTCTTACTAGCCATTCGTGGTCCACATACTATCACTTTTTCCAAAAGCATCCTTCCGTTCGATATTTTTTTTTCGTTTTTAATGAATATTCGAGTTTTTTTTATCCTTGAGCACTTTGATAAGGAGTTTGAATTGATCAGCTGTCGTGTGTTATTCAATGTAAAAAATTATTCTGCAACGAATACTGCAACGCATGGGGACTCAAAAAGCTTGCTACAGGCATCCAACGAATTGTCAATGTGTTGATAGACTTATTCCGCGAGATGGCAGCACTTTCCGTGTCTTGTTAGAAATATATGTATATATAATAACGAGGCATCGAGGCTCTTTTTTGCTCTCGCGCGTTTTACACAAGTTACAAAAGTTCGTTACAAAAGTAGAAAAAAATATATATGGAGCCAAGTGGTGATTTTTAAAAATGTCTTATTATCTATCGGTAATTTGTAAATCGCACTGTTGATTATTATCAGTGTGGCATGGTGCATAAGGAACGTATGTGCTTGTATAGTAAATAAATAACTCTCTTATCATCTGGATAATCCAGGATAACGGTTATTATATTATATAAATCTAACTTTCCCGACAACAGAGATCATAGTGAGTTGGTTACTCCTCTTATATTACATAGAGCTCATAACTTGCACGTTTTATAATCAACCGATTAAAAATGAATATTACGCATCAATTAATTATTAATTTTGAATTTGATATCTTGAAAAAAGTTTGTCAACGTATAATTAATCATTTTTCTTCGTGCGTGAGTGAGTGAATAAAATTTAAAATTACCAATAAAGTCAATGAGTGCGCTTATACAGCGCTATTATTCCGGTTTAATTATGACCGATGTAGTTGAACCAGCTGTAACAATGCGTGTAAACGGCGTATTAATATAATAGATTAGTTAATCCAGGTGTAATACGCCGTTTACACGAGGCGCTATACATGGCTTTGGTAAATCGACATTAGTAAAACCAGAATAAAGCGCGTCGTGTAAACGTAATCGATTATTTGTCGAGTTGTGACGTCATGCACGCGGAGCACGTAGGCCCTATTCTCCTCCCGCCCCACTCAGTGCTCTCCTCGGTCTCCTCGCTGTTGCGCACGCGTCACGTTTACGTTCAATGCGCAGCCCCCACTTCCCACTCTCCTCGCTCGAGCCGGCCGGCGCAGTCGCGCCTCTGGAGGGGGAATAACGGGAGAGCCCCTCACTCGGGCTAGTTTTCTGCCGACCGTTGCGCGTGGTTCGTGTATTTATGAGTGCTCGGGCCCATTTTTCCCGATTATACGTGATGTATACGCGTTCTCGTGATTAAACTCGTGTGTTTTTTTTACCGTCCCTTTATGAAATTATGTATCTCGCGACCGTGTCTTTCGTAGTGACGAGGCAAGAAAAAAAAAGGATTATAATGAAATAAGAATTGTGAGAATTGATGCTCATACGAGTTGTCAATTCGCGCGTTGTCGGGTTTTAAACTTTGAATCGTTTTATTCGTTTTATCGAGCAGTCGCAATTTTACTCAAATCCGCGTTTCGTGAAAATTTGTCGCGATGTCATTTTACACGGTGGATTTTTCGTGTCAATTCACCTCTTTTGTAACAATATATAGCAAAGTGTAATAACGATGAAAAGACGTTTTTAGTATAGGCATGCTGTGACGTCGACACGTTGCCGCGACCAAGGGACCGGTGACCTTGAGCTTTTTGTTTTGTTCGTTTGTGTGACCGTCACCGCGCCCGGCTACCTCTCTCACAAGCATGTGGCCATTATTTTTGCGAGTAATTATTATTCTCTTTTTTTATTTTAAACTTAAAATATTTCGGTCGATCAACGCGTTTATTCTCTTTCCTGACAAAAATCGTAAAAGTTTAACGCGATATCACATTTACACGGTGCATTTTTCGGGTTGACATGCTTTTTTTTTTTTTTTAACCAACAATGATTAAGTGAAATAACGATGAAACGACGCTGTCGTTTCATAAACATGCTGTCGTGTCGTGTCGTGTCGCGTCGACACACGTTGCCGCGAGACCTTGACTTTTGTTTGCGTGACTGCCGCGCCATCGTAATGCCGTGGATGTTTTTCCAACTAATTATTATTCCTCTTTTCATTCAAAATTCATTTCGGTTAACCGACGCGTATTCTCTTTTTTTCCGACACATATTCGTAAAAGTTTTAACGTGATGTTATTTAAAGAGTGCACTTTTCGGGGTTAATTCGCCGGTTTTTCGTTTGTTTTTTTTTTTTTTACTAACAATGATAAAATAACGAGAAAACCGCCGACACTCGTAGATATGCTGTCGTCTCTATATATGTATATGCGTCGCCGTGACTTTTTGGCCGTTTGTTTTTTTTATTGCGCGGCCGTTGCTATCTCGTAGAATGCCGTGTACCTGCAACATTATTTATTATTTTCTTTTCGTTTTAATCTCAAATAACTCGGTTTATCGACGCGTGTTTATTTTTATTCCGTCACAGCACATTTGTAAAAGTTTAACGGGACGGGGGTGGGGGTATTGGAACGGTCAAATTTACGTTTTTTTTTTCCCCGCGACAATAATTAAGTGCAACGACAGCTGATATCAGTGATACATCGATCGATATGGCTTTGATGTCCTGGATGATAAAATTTTTTGACTTTTTGACAATTTGGATATACATTAATGGTGCGATGAGTTTTTATTCTTTTAATTTATACGTTTTTTTTTTTTTTTTTCTTTTCTAATTTAATATAAGGAATTTCTTGTCAATCTCTACGAGATTATATGTTTACCGACTTTGATTTTGAATTTATTGTATTTAATAATCAATGTTGAATTTTATTTTGTACGTAGTTTATCGGTGAGATGGAGCGAGAGAGCGATACAGCGATACAGCGAGAGAGCGAGGGAGCGAGGGAGCGAGAGATGGAGAAACCAAGGCAGCAGAGTAAGCTGGAATATGTACGTCCATTCATCAAGAACATCATAATGGTATCGTTAATTTTTTTATTCCCTCCGGGCTTAAATGTCGTAGGGCGAATGGTCCGAAGCGACATTGAGCTTGCGGTTGTATTGTTATTTATTTTTCTCATAATTTGTCTCTTGGCCAATGATGCATAGTGACCGGAAATCGACTCAAAGTTAGTGTCGAGACAAAAGTTGTGTCGACCCTTATGTGACTCGATTTGCGAGTGGCCCAAATTTTTCATATACATGTGTGTGTGTGTGTCTCTTTAGATAAATATAGGGTAGGCGTTTTTCTCGGTTAATTTGTCATTTATAAAATATGAAAAATAATAATAATAATAATAATACCAGAGAATTATGTGGAAATTTGAGAAAAAAATTTTTTGATAAAATCTTTTGGAAAAAGAAAAAAATAATTTATTTGATAGCCGAGAAGAGCTTTCGCGTGTAGCACGGTGGTCGTCTCAAAGTTATAAAAAATTAAAAAATGTATATTTTTGCTTTTGTTGATCGAATGATAATTAGCTTTGACTGGGCCACCTAAGCTAAGGGAATTTCAGCTTTTTTAGCATGTGACTTTTCCGCATTGGAGCGGATCACATTAGCATTTTCCAAGATTAAAAGTAGATTGAGCGTTTTATTTTTTTTTTTTTTTTTTTTTTTTTTTTTTTAATTAAACAAAATAATGGATAGGAATTATAAAGCGTGCCGTGTCAATAGCATATATATGTTTTTCTTGCAAAGCCTTTTTCATTTTTCATCTGAGAATCGTCAGTCCCCGCGTGAGCACGATTGTGTGTTTACTTATTTTTATATGTTGATAAAATTCTCGACAAAGCCTCACTTTGTCCAGAAGCTTCTTGACAAGAGCTTTACTCTTTTAGACGGAATGTTTGTTAATTTTTAATTTTCACCGGAGTTTATCCTTTTTAATAAATATAAATATATGAATTTTTCGATGAATATGGGCTTTGCAGAAGCAAAACATGCATTTTTAATAATAAACAAACAAAGAAACAAACAAAACAAAAGTGCACTTATCGGGTTGCTCGTATTAGCAGGGTTTTCGAGTCTCTAGATCGTAATTAGAAAATGATTTAATAATACCGTTTGATAGGCATTTCAGCTTCGCCACCCCACACAGCCTTCAAGAACATCGATAATTATTTAATGGTTTCGCGTCGTGTCTCGTATATCTTGGTTTCTCTATAACTTTTTCCGGGCTAGCTGAAAAAAGTTTGCGAGAAATAAAGTTACGAGGATGAGAATGAGTGTGTGCGCACGTACCTATAGTATATTAAGATTATAAGCGTGTGAGAGTCTTCCACCTTTGGCAAGTGGTTGACCCACCGGGTGTTTGATCACGGACGGGACGTGATCTTTGCGAATTAAATTTCGGGCACCCGGTGGTTTGCATCCCGCTGAGTGAATGAAAAATCTGATACGAGTGTTGCGCGTTTTATTTTTTTTTTTATTCCCTCGAGGATATATTTTGAAAAATAATACATTCACAGTGACAGGTGATTTTCTCCCACATAGATTAAAATAACCTCAAAATAATATTCATTTTATCGCGTGTATGAATTATACAGTCTAAGTAGGTAGTTTATGTCTCGTAATTTAAATTAATATCAGTGGAGCATCGCGATCGCGTCAAAGTTTATAAATATCTCGTTTTATGCGATTTATTTTTACACGAGATAAAAAAAAAAAAAATATCCGTGATATTTTATCACATTTGTCGCGTCTCGGTTCAATTGCGGGAGAGAGATTTATGGAAAATCTCTTATTTTACAGGTCATCGTGGGATTTATATATATATATATATGATTTGCCACGTCGTCACTATGCCATATTATGCCGAAACCCTTATTTTTCATTGAATTTGCTCGATTTTTATTACAAAAGAACAAAATCGAAGATAGACTTTTATATATTTCTTGTTTTTGTTTTAATATTTCGCGAATTAGTTGTCGAGTCATTGTTGTAACTCACCATGTCTAGAATCATCCCTAAAAACCTAAAATCTAAAATTGATGAAATGTCGCACTGCAAACTGCAGTGCCAATGTCCTAAAAAAATAAAACGCGTAAAGTTAAAAATTGACGCGTGGCATTGTATCCATACGTTTAATGTGGATGATTTTGCCTTTATTGAGTTTGGGTTGGATATGCCTATTGTATATTTAAATTTACAGCTCTTTATTGGAATAAATTCTCATTGTTCTCCATCAAATTTCACTTATATTCCGTTTCAGTATTTTTATTTCAGGAGTAGGATATTACTTTAGTTTATTTGTTTCACGTCACCGAGGAATTTAAACACGACAATATACATATTGTGTACACTGCATTTGTCTTTACTAATACTTTTTCAATTTCAGTATTAGTTTTCGTAGGATGTATTTTATCCATTTGTTTCAAGATATGCTGACTTACAGTCTACAATAATCATTTATATTATTATGTTCGATTTTTTTTTTTTTTTTTTTTTTTTTTTTTTTTTTTTTTTTTTTTTTTTTTTTTTTTTTTTTTTTTAGTTATTTTGCTTTGTTTGTTTCAGTACTTTTATGGCGGTGGGGATATACGCTCAAATAATTAACATGATTTCATTACAATTCGTAGACAATATTTCATTTTTTCCACTCATTTATTTTCCGGGGCAGAGGGGTCATGTTTCTTATACTTTCAATTTGTTTTAAGACTGATATACACACATATATATATATATATAGGTGGTTGCTGCTGTGATGGATTAAGAATACACGAGGAACGTATGAAAAGAAAAAAAATAACACAAAGTGTATATTTTAAATAATGTCAAGTTAAATTCAAGTAAATTCAAGTCAATAATGCAGCATACAGCATTTATCCTTTACTTGGAGGTCGAGAAGGCAGTATAGCTGCCAAATAACGAGAGAGAGAGTATCGTGGCGCCATCTAATGGTTGTTTCCATCGCTGAAAGCTGCTCAGTAGTTTTGATGGTGGAGAAAGCAGAAAGCAAAAAGCAAAAAGCGTAAGAAACACAAACACACTTTAAGTGAATTCGTTGAATTCTTTGCCAAGAACCACATCACGTATAGAAAAATAAAATATATACTTAATAATTATTCATATTAAAATTGGATAAAATTTAAAAAAATAAAAAGCAACATTTTTCCATGTCGGCAATGCCTCAATCAAAAAGTTGGAAAGAGCACAATCGTTTGCACAAAGAGCAGCGAAAAAAATGGCGTGAAGAGAGATTGATAAAAAAAGTAAAGAAAGAAAAAGATTTTGGTAAGAATAGTGAAAATGAAATATTTGAAAAGCCAGCAGTAATATCAACGATAAGCATTGCTGTGCCAGGATCGATACTCGACAACGCTCAATCACCAGAATTACGAACATATGTCGCTGGTCAAATAGCACGTGCCGCATGTATCTACAAGATCGACGAGGTTATCGTATTTGACGACAAGGGCCAAGTTACAGAGAGTGAAAAGACGAAATTGCGAACTGACGAGTGTCTCGGCCAAGGACGAATAGCTTGTTTACAATTAGCCAGAATATTACAATATCTCGAGTGTCCGCAGTATTTACGAAAGTATTTCTTTCCTTTGCATCAAGATTTGAAATATGCGGGAATTTTGAATCCATTGGATGCGCCGCATCATCTCCGACAGCAGGATATTTCATTGTTTCGCGAGGGTGTCGTGACGAATAAACCAATAAAGCCCGGAAAAGGTTCGCAGGTTAATGTTGGATTATTCAATGATGTACATGTTGACAAAGTGCTTACTTCCGGTCTCAGGGTGACTGTTAAAATACCATTAAATCATGACAAGTCGAAGAAATTGAAAGGACAAGTTGTGTCGCCACTTGTGCCAAGATTAGAGGCGGGATATTATTGGGGCTATTCCGTAAGATTGGCATCGAATTTAACGGAAATTTTTACAAAATGTCCTTACACAAGGGGATACGATTTGACCATTGGAACATCCGACAAGGGCCAGTCTGTTGATGAAATTGTGACTAAGAGCTTGAGTTATTGTCACGCAGTTGTTGTTTTTGGTGGACTTACAGGATTGGAAGCTGCGCTAGAACTTGATCCTCATTTAAATGTTGATGATGCCTCTCTTGTTTTTCATCGATATATAAATGTATGCCCGGAACAAGGATCGAGAACCATAAGAACAGAGGAAGCTGTTTTAGTTACATTGTCAGAATTGAGGAATAAAATGTCACCGATTAATCCCCCACCATTGCTCAATTCACAATTTCATCCAATGCAACAAATTTCCGCAATCTGTGAGCAGCAATCATCTTTGAGCAATTTGACAAATGAAGAAAATATCATCACCAAAACGGTTTATCATTCCGATTCCAGCACAGGAGAAGAATCTTGAGTGGAAATATAACGTGTCCACGAAACATAAAAAACATATATATATATATATATATATATCAATATAAAGGTGGGAAAAATAGTAACTGAAATATTTTTTATGCCAATATATATGTATATATTTTATGACGAAATATCAAAACATGTACAAATTGGGACATTGCATAAATTCTGTTTGATTTTTTTTGTGTAAAAATAATTACAGCCCATGTTTAAGTGTTTACGAAAAATCAATGGTACAATAAAAATAGAAAAAAAATGTTATAATTTTCGCAGTGTTAATTTTTTGTTTTTTTTTTTCTTTGTTGGGTTTTATTATTAATGTTTTATTGAAATGCAACTGTTTACTGTATCCCTTAGGCTTGTTATTACTTTGCCTGGATCATCAGAGCCAGTGACTGCTGTTCCTGACACTATCATGTTGGCTCCTGCCTGTAATTAGAAAGATTTTTATTAAATTTTTATTAAACATTTTTAAATACTACCTTGTACATAACCCTTGTACATAATATCAGAGATTAGTGTATAATAATTATTTCGCTAATTGTTAGATCCATTTGTGGAAAAATTTTACCATTACTTTGAAATATGAGGAAATAACTATACTTACTGGGACTAGGTTAAATGATTTCTTTGAAACAATTTTGCCAACTTGTGTGTGTGTGTGTTATTTAAGTACAATTAAAAGCTACAAATGACTTTATACATATTTTACCTCTGCACAGGCGTGAATCGTACTTGGTCCTACACCACCGTCCACTTCAATGTCCAGAATAGGATAATTCTTTCTTAACCATGCGACCTTTTCCATCATGGATTCCTTGAATTTTTGGCCTCCAAAACCTGGTTCTACTGTCATGATTAGAACCATATCAGCCTGATCGACATAGTCAACCACGACATTGACCGGTGTACCAGGCTTCAGTGCAACTCCTACCTATTGATCATAATAATTGCAAGTTTCATTTTTCTTTAAACTCAATTTTTGATGCCAAAAACTTTTTTCCAATACCATTCTTCTAAATAGATTTTTTTTTTGTCTGAGCTTTTTATTCTACCAATTATATCGTTGGATTACCTTCATTCCTGCTTCCCTCACTTTTCTACAAATCAAAGACACATCTTGAACCGGTTCAACGTGAAATGTGTACTGATTGACTCCAGCATCAGCCATTGGTTCTATCCACTGTTAAAAATAATTCAGCGGTGATTGGAATTTCAAAAGTCATGCTATATGCTATATAGTACAAGGAAAAAAATATATTTTGTTTATTTGCTCACCCGTTCGGGATTTGAAACCATCATGTGAGTCTCAAAAAAAGCATCCTTGATTTTGTTTCTCAAACACTTGACAATGGGATGGCCAAATGTGAGGTTAGGCACAAAGTGCCCATCCATCACATCGAGATGAAGATAATCTGCACCATTATCGACTAATCTTTGCGATTCTTCGTAAAGCTGAGATAAATCAGCATTTAGTATAGAGGGTCCGATTTTGGCTGTTAAAATTTTTGCCATTATTCGCGCTCCCGAGGGAAGAGATTATGGATTTATAAGTACTGGTTAGGGTACGCAGAGACAAGATGTGGAAAAAATGTGCTTACACGAGCTTTGACCTCACGCAAAAGCAACGGAGACACTTATCGCGATCACACCATTTCATAATCCGTAATATTCACCTTGGATGTGCGAAATTTTTTTTCCATACTAATAGAAAAAAAAGCTCTATAATGTTCGAAACCATCACGTGGTTGATTATTCGTCATATATTCCGCGTATATACATAATATACGCGAAATGTAGTCAACATTTTCCTTTCGCTATTGCGATATATCGCGCTCTCGATTATTGTCATTTCTTTTGTTTTATTTTGGGTTATTAGAGTGGGCAAAGATTGAGATTTTGACAGCATTACAATCCTGGTCGAGATCCTGGCGGGGGGGTATGTAGAGTAATGTAGTATGTAGGTGGTTGGCGTACAACGGACAACGGTGCGCTTCTCGATTATATTTCATTGTACGCAGTAAGCAGTAACGCAGTCTCGAGCATTTGATTGTATAGTTTCAAGGTCGAGAGGGCGCCAGTATCGTGAGCAAAAAAAAAAAAAAAAAAAAAAGCCCGTGTTTGCGTCAGCCAATGAGCTTCAGGAATCTGGATAGTTTTGTTCCCGGCACTGTACTCGCTAAGTCCAGTCCGTCAGGTGCGTGTCTGGCACGAGTTACGATCGAACTCATCTCTCGTTCATAATAAAAGGCCAATTTTCATTTAGAAAAGAAATAATAAAAAAAGAAAATCATGAAGTACATACTAGTAACCGGAGGTGTTATAAGCGGTGTTGGCAAAGGTGTAATCGCCAGTTCATTCGGTACTATATTGAAACACTGTGGTATTCATGTGACATCTATCAAGATCGATCCGTATATAAATATAGACGCAGGCACTTTCTCACCGTATGAACACGGTAATGAGCCAATTTAATGTTTTAATGAAATAAGAAAATATCTTTTCATCATCTGTTTGTATAATTTTCATGATAAAAGGAAAATATGTTTAAGTTAAATATAACAATTATCATTGTTGGACGACCATGTGGCTGCTCCACGCCGTAGCCATTTTGTGATTTGTGAGTCTGGCGCTAAGCGCTAAGCGCTGGCGCGCCGTTTCTTTTCTATGCAGGTATCGCATCGCGTGAAAGCGTGGAAGCCTATCATTCTCTTTCTCCGCTCGTACCTGCACGTGTTATATTCTAAAAGCCGTACGGCGGAAAATTCAAACGGCTTTTTAGATCGTTTTTTTTTTTTTACTTGGTCGTATGACGAGCCCAGATCTGTCCAACTCTGAGATAATCCCTCCCGCTCATCGAGCTGAAATTTTTTATACAAAATTGGCCAGGGGACAAGAATGATATATATTTCTTGACAAGTTTCGCAACAATCGATTAAACGTGTTTAAGATTTTATTAAATTTTTCATTTCTCGAAAAATAATGAGTTCAGCCTCGCACATCTATAATTAATGAGCAAATCAAAATTGAGAAAAGCATAGAGTGTAGGAAGAGGTGGGTAATAATTGTGAGGAAGCAATTTGCCAATTTATAATTTGTACACTTGTGGTTTTTACCCGAGCTCCGTTTTACCCAAACTAAAATGTCCATTGTAAAAAGATACTCCATATCATGATGTTATAATTTCAGATATGTAAATAATGGGGAGAAAAATAAAATGTAAAATTGCTGTTGCCAATAATATGACAATTTTATCATCGTCTTTGTTTTTTGTTTGTTGATGATAATAAAAAAATAGGTGAGGTGTACGTACTCGATGATGGTGGTGAAGTTGACCTCGATCTTGGAAATTACGAACGTTTTCTCGATGTAACTCTTCACAGAGACAACAATATAACGACCGGAAAAATTTATCAGCACGTCATTACGAAAGAGAGACAGGGAGATTATTTGGGAAAGACTGTTCAAGGTGGGATTTTTTTTTTTTTTTTTTTTTTTTTTTTTTTCCTCCATTAAAAAAAAAATTACTCGTGTTGAAATGTTCATGATGGAATACTTGAAATGTTAATAACGTTTTAGTTGTACCCCATATCACTGATGCCATACAAGAATGGGTCGAGAGAGTCTCCCATCAACCTGTTACTGAAGATGGTGATAAGCCAGTGGTAATTTATCATTATTATCCGAAATATATCAGAATAATCAATGTAGAAAAATATTAAAATATATTTGAAAACAAAATTCTATTTAGGTGTGCATTGTCGAGCTTGGAGGTACGATTGGAGATATCGAAGGAATGCCTTATGTTGAGGCATTCAGGCAATTCCAATTCAGAGTTAAAAAGGAAAATTTCTGCTGCGCACATGTTTCTCTCGTTCCACAGGTCTGTTTAATATTTTTAACACACTCAGCTCATAGTTTGAGCCTACAAAGCATATTTTTCTTGTTCACTTTTTTTTTTTTTTTTTTTTTTTTTTTTTTTTTTTTTTTTTTTTTTTTTTTTTTTTTTTTTTTTCCCGCCAAGCTGAAACACCTCTAATGGAAAATAAACACAGGCAAAAATATACTTTTTATCGCTGCTTTAATATTTCGTATATTTCTCATGTATAAATTATTTCAATGGCATTTGCATCATTTGCCAATTTCTTACCAGTTGCAGAAAAAAAAAAAAAAAAAAAAAAAAGGACTAAAAATTTAATAACATTTTTTTAGCCACGCTCCACTGGTGAACCAAAGACAAAGCCAACACAGGCCAGCGTCAGAGAATTGCGAGGTTTTGGCCTTTCGCCTGATCTCATTGTTTGTCGATCGGAAAATCCTATTGGTGAATCCGTTAAGGAAAAAATATCCAACTTTTGTCACGTTGCACCTGAACAGGTAAATGAAGAATAAAAATAATTTGCTTAGAAACACAATTAATATCGACGAGGGAATAAATACTCGTATAATGTTAATTATCCGAATTAATTGGGACTGGGCAATCTCTACACATGTATGTGTTTGTAATTGAAACGCAAAAAAGGAGATTTGCACAGTTTTAGCTACAAACACCGTGCAACAAATATAAAAACACCAGCAAAATCATTTGTATAACGAAACATTTGGATAAAGGAAATGATAGTTGGGATACTCTCAACGTTTGAATAATCAACAATATAGCAATTATAAAACGGCTGATGATTTTTTTTTTTTTTTTTTTTTTTTTTTTTTTTTTTTTTCATTTCACAGGTCCTGACAATTCATGATTTATCGTCAATTTATAAAGTGCCCCTGTTGATGGAGAGTCAGGGTATAATAGAATTTCTGAACGATAGATTGCAATTAAATATTGGCATGCCACGACCGCGATCATTCATGAAAAAATGGCGTGATCTTGCCGAGCGTATCGAGCATCTTCGAAAAGACGTTAATATCGCGCTTGTTGGAAAATACACAAAACTCGAGGATTCTTACGCATCGGTGAGAAAAGCTCTTCAACACGCTTCTATACAAGTTGGCTATACGTTAAAATTAACGGTTAGTATTTCAACAAGATTATTTTTTCTTCATTAAGATTTGTCAATTGAAAAATGATAAAATAAAAAACGTATGCAAATATTCATATTTATATGATTGATTATCTTTTAGTATATCGAGGCAGCAAATCTCGAAGAGGCAACCAAACAAGATAATCCTGTTTTGTATCACGAGGCTTGGCAACAACTTTGCAAAAGCGAGTAAGTCCATTTGAATTTTTGTTTTTTTCCTACTGAAAATATTGAGTTTTTTCACGCCCCCGTAGATGAAAAATGTTTGTGGAATAAACTGGGGTTGAAATGGGGATTTTCAGTGGTGTAATTGTACCTGGTGGTTTCGGTACTCGTGGTATCGAGGGAAAAATTGCCGCTTGCACCTGGTGCAGAACAAGCAACAGGCCATTTTTGGGCATTTGTCTGGGTCTTCAAATGGCCGTTGTCGAATTTGCACGCAATGTTTTGGGCCTTGTGGGTGCCAATAGTACGGAAATAAATCTCGAATCACCATATCCGGTTGTCATTGACATGCCAGAGCACAATCAGGGACAAATGGGAGGTACAATGAGACTCGGCAAGAGATACACTCGATTTAGGAGCGATGAATCCATTTTGAGTGAGTTTTTTTTTTTTTTCATTGCTGAGAAAGGGAAAGATTTTGTTTTTGTTTTTTTTTTTTATAATCTCATATGTTTGTAGAGCAATTGTACGGTAACGTTGAGGGTATCGAGGAAAGGCATCGACACCGATACGAAGTTAATCCCGAGTTTGTCAGTACATTGGAAGCCTCTGGATTGAGATTCGTTGGTAAGTCTTTTGGTGGTGCTCTTAATTATTTATAAATAAAAAGAAAAATAAAGGAAAGAAAGAAAAAATAAACTGAAGAAAATGATACGTTTGTAATATAAAAAAGAAAAATTGGTAAAATATCGCATGACTTTTCTGACACACGTGTAGGTCATGATGACGAGGGTCAACGTATGGAAATAATAGAATTGGATGGTCATCCTTATTACGTTGCTACTCAATATCATCCAGAGTATCTGTCGCGTCCATTAAAGCCATCACCTCCCTTTTTGGGCCTAATTTTAGCCAGCGTTGGAAAACTAAAATCTTACTTGGCCCGAGGATGCAGACTTTCCCCCCGCCAACTCAGTGATAATGATTCTGGTAAGACCGAAAGCAACATTTAATAAAAAAAAACTTTTTCTCGTTTAGACGCTACGGAAAATATACTTTTCGAGATGATTTATTTTATTTTTGTCTTTTTATCAATATTTAGCCAATATAAGGGGGAAAAAGTATTGAAATATTTTTCGATGTATTACCAGTTATTTATTTTTCAATATGACACTTTTTATTTTAAATCATAATTTTTCACAGTCATTTCTATATGTTTTTATTCTGCAAATGTCAAAATGTTTTTACATTATTTCAGTCAGTTTAATCGATGATTTAATCGGAATTTCGATTGTAATATTTCGTCCAGCCAAAATGTCCGTTGTTCTTCTTGAGTTGACAATGAGTTGTGTTTATGTGGCATATGGCATTTGGCATTAAACAAATAGTACAATTGGAAATCCGTTTCAAAGCACTCATCAAGTAACGTAATCATTATTTAGCCCCGCGCCCGCGTTTGCTCACAGAGATTAAAGCTGTGAAGAAAAAAAATAATAATAATTTTCAAAAGTTTGAAATTTTTTAAAAATTTATAACGAAAAAATTATTCTATTCTAGAGAAAAATGTGCGAGGAGTTTTGTCTCGGGGGTAGGGAGGGAAAAAAAACACCTGTTACAAAAAATGTGAAATTTCTTGAAATTGCAGACGACGAGTACGTGGATCTGGCAGTAAAGACGAAATCGATACTTAAAATAACGAGCACAGAGAAAACTCAAGTTCCGTAGGGGAACCCAAACATATAATATAATATATATATATATAGAGAGTTAACAAGGCACGGTAAGCAAAGGTCGTCTACAGCATAAAATTACATGCGATTAACGTTTATAATTATAATTATAATAATACGAGTGATGTCGCTGATGATACTTGAGCTAACGAGATGATGCTGATGCTCGTTTTACCGAATAATATTGCTACCGATTTATCTTGTTGAATATTTTCGTGAAACATTATAATGTCGATAAAGACATTTACACGGGACTTTTCAAAGTCTATCAAAGTCTAATCATCGCGAGAGAATCAAAAATGAGTTCTCATTGAGAACATTTTTACGGTTCCTGATTACGTAATGCCGGTTTCATTCGCTTTCTTCTTCCATTTTGTTGTACAGATATTTCTTTCGCCTCTTCGATTATTAATTCTCCATTTTTTAAATTAAATATTAATTTTGGAAAATTTATCGGTAATTACGTAATTACGAATCTCTCTCTCTCGTCAAATTTATAATATTCGTTAATATTGACATTATGATGATTTCACTGACTGCTCGTTCTCGAAATAATTGTCATTGTATTGCTCACGACGACGACGCACGAAAATTTAAGTCGAAGATCAATTCTCATTTCTTTGCCAATAAAACTTGATCTTGTTTGTTTGGGTCGCGACGGTAGAACAAAAAGAAAAAAAAAAAACAAAAACAGAGAGGCGCCATACCATTTACCAGGGAGAAGATGTTTTCTATATTTGTACGAACGACAGATTTTTTCGAACCCAAAAATTAGCTCGTTGATTAGAAAATGCACCGGGTCATGTTAGCCTGCCCTATTATATTTCTTTCATTCTTCATTAAAGATGGTTTGGGCGCATTAATCCCGAATGAAAAAGTAATTGAAATATATTGATCGATTATTGAAAATGTTAACTATGTTTTCATATTCCTCTCGATATATGCTTATTTGCACGGATGGAAAATTTCGTATTTTTTTTTTTTTTTACGATGAGCCCGCAATGATTTTTTTGATGTTCGATAAAAATGATGCAAAAAATCATCTTGATTTTGCCCCTCATCATTCATTCATTTGTAACAATTTTGTACAGTTTCTATGTATATCATTTTTTTTACTCAATGTTTATCTAGCTTTTCATCTTTTATTTCCTTCTCATTCTTGTTTCTTCAATAAATAATTGAGAGCTTTTTACCACACAATTGTCTTTGAGTATTTGATAATATTCATAAATTTGTTGAAATATTTCGTTGTTGATCCCAATTATTGAAAGTTGAAAGGGCACTTTGTTAAACGTATTTATTCTCGCTCCACTTCCGCGTAGTATGAGAAAAACTTGAAGATGATGAAAAATTGGCAATTGTAAAAATGATTTGAGGAAAAAAGAAAACAAAGAAAAAAAAGTGCCACGAGAGACTTGTAAGAGGTAAAAAGTCGAATAATTGAGTTTGAAAATATTTTTTTATATAATATTCTGGGAATTTGGATTGACTGGGCAAATATTTTCAAAATATTGCGTTTGTAAAGTTGACAAAAAAAAAAAAAAAAAAAAAAAAAAAAAAAAAAAAAAAAAAAAAAAAAAGTATTCTCAGAGTGGCAGGAATCAATGTAAATTTAATTCGCTCTCCTTTGATATTGTTCCTTTTCGATCAACATGATTTTTCTCATTTTCAAGTAATTCTCTGTCAACGTGAAAATTTCATTCCCGTTTGATAAAAAAAAATTAAGGCACACATGGAAAGTTAATTGAGATTCTCCACAATTATTTTTCTCATTTTTTTTATAATCTTATTTTTCTTGATGGAATTTTCATACTTAATTTTAAGTCTGTATTAAAATATATGTTCCACAATCTATCGAGGCAGGGCTGGAATAGGACCAACCAGTTTAGAATTTAAATATCTTCCAGTTGATACTGGATTCAATTTGACTAAACGATCAATTAATTTGTAATTCTTGCGTTTGTTCTTCGAGTTGTGTCAGTCTTGGTGGGATTGGTGAAAAATTTTAATCGATGTTAAACTAAAGAATGGAACAAAAAAACCATCCAATTAAAATGAAACAAAATAAAATGGACAATGTGGAATGTATGTGGATTCTGTACATGTTTATTTGTTTAATGTTACTGCTTCCCTTTATCCGGTTGCATCGACATTTTCTCTAGGTACAAAATAATCATGTATTTTTTTTTTTTTTTTTCTTTTTTTTTTCGTGATATAAAAGTGACATATGTATATACAACATTTTCAGTATTACAAGTTTTTGTTTTCAAGAATTATTTGTAGATTTTCATCTATTGTCCACATTGTAGTTAACAGGCTGATGCTGCTGTTTCGGGCACATAGCCGGGTATCAACTAAAATTCACGCTGCAAATTATAATTAAATTACGTAAGAAAAAAAAAAAATATATATATAAAAATAAAATTAAGATAAATCGCAAAATGCAGTTTGGACGGTAAAAGTTACGACTAATACTGTGTAAGTTAGTGAAGATAAAAACGAAGAAAAAAATAATATAGATATATATATATACTTATACATGACCGCCAGGAAGATACTTTTGTACATGTATAATAGAGTCACTCGTCAGTCAACCTTTGGTTGCCTTTTTCTTTTTTTTTAATTTTTTTTTTTTCTTTTTTACGCGAGTATTTGTTCTCGATATGAAGGAAATAATTCATCCTCGAATAATTTCATCCTCGAATAAAAAATATGTATCATGATTGAATTTTTTGTTGGGTAACTCGGTGAGATTGCCAAATTATATATCTAGCGAATAAACATGCTACATGCTACCTTTGTTAAAAATTGCCACTAGAAGCTAATTATTTTTCACACACAAAAAAATGTACTAAACACAGGTCAAACAGCTGCAGAGTCAAAAAATCTCGGTGGCAAATGTTTTTTCTTTTTCGTCAATCTTGCACTTGATTGTGGAATTATTAGACTTTGGTGAATAAATGTTTCCTCCTTTGATTCAAGAAGAAACATCAAATTATGACAAAAAGTAACATGGAGCAATTTTACTCTACGTCTCTCTTGTCGCAATGAGGCAAACAGGCAAAAAAAAAAAAAAAAAAAAAATTACTTTGTACATAAAATATAACGTTGGAAACGAGTAAAAATACTCCTTCGACTGTTTTACATTTACTCAGATGTGTATAATTTGTTTTCAAATTGATTGTTTTTTTCTTTCCTTTAAATTATAATTGAATAAACTTGACGTTTTCATAGTTTATGGTCAAATGGCTGCTCATCAACGAAACAGGCAGACAAGGCTAAAATTTTGGCCTTAAAACCCTGCACTGCTCCACTGTTTTTCCAGACTTGCGAGTCTTTCAGATTCGGTTCATGTTGGCGGCCCTCGCTTTCGTAGGAAGAGAGAGAGAAAAAAAAATGATGTAGCACACGGGCCACAATTTCAGATACCATATAAAATAGAGAGTGTCTTTGATTGTTTGTTTGTTTGTTTT
This sequence comes from Dyspetes luteomarginatus, assembly GCA_963669185.1. Lineage (NCBI taxonomy): Eukaryota > Metazoa > Arthropoda > Insecta > Hymenoptera > Ichneumonidae > Dyspetes > Dyspetes luteomarginatus. The sequence goes on from OY769910.1 coordinate 21,719,200, forward strand.
TGGTAATTAGATGAACCACTCCTTCCTCTTGTGAACTTGATGGCCAGTAGTGGAATGAACAACCGCCGAGTCCGGATCAAGTGCAACCTCAGCTCCTTTATCCTCTTGCGTCAAATATTCACCCTTGTGTCTTGACATGTATCTGCCAATTAGCACAGCCATTATTATGAGCGCTATGAGTATAACTGCCAAAACGCTGCCCAAAATTGCTGTATCAGTCTCGTTATAAGCGGAGCGTAAAATATCCTCGTCAACGCGAGGTGGCGGTCTCGTCTCGACGATATTTGGTGGATGCGTTATGGGCTCTACACCGCAAAAATCTTCCGACAAGGGAGTACCCAATGAACGTATATTGGCAGGTCCATCCTCTTGGAATAATAATTTTAACGGGTAAATATCATCAAATTCGACTCTCGATATACAACCGATAAAACCTTCGGCGTTTGTATGATTTTTTCCAATATACATGTACTGTATATTATTGAATTGAGCATCGGCTGATTCTTTTATATTGAAATGAAACTCTTTTGGCTCGTAATTATCAACCTGCATCACCAGTGTGGCACCCGAATTTTTTCGGCTGACGTGAAGATCGTGATATTGACCCAGGCCAAAGTGTTTTGATGGAAATATCACCTCTTGTCTCTCGAAGCCAAAGTCAAAAATAATTCGCAAATGTCCGCTGTTTGATACCATTATCGTCATGTATTCGCCAGTTAAGTTGGAAAATAGACCGAGGAGAATACCTCGTGCATTTGTCGTTGTGAAGCCAACTCGTATCTTTTCGGCAATGGTGGAACGCCAACTTCCCATAAAGTCATACTTGATCATTGAGCTTTGCTGCATATTGACGCCGATTTCTGTAATGGAAGCATTTTTTTTTATTTTTTATTTTTTATTTTTTCATCGAAACTGGATTACTCTATTATTTTTCAAAGTCAACAGGATCCAAATGTCATTTGGTTAATTGAGATTCTGCTCGCGGAAAATTGCTAGCTTATTATAACGAGAAGTGCCCCGCCAACTTGGGTAAGAATAATTATTCATCATAATTTTTTTTATCAATTATTAATTAAATTGGAAGAGAAAAAAAAAAGAAAAAAAAAAAAACACTCACCATCTGCACAAATTGGTCCCTTGAAAGCGGTCCAACGACAATCACAATTGTACGAGTCGTATCTTTCATGACACGTGCCATTATTTAAACAAGGATTGCTCTCGCAACGTCCGGTACAACCGTCGCTAATTCCATACATTCCCCGTCTCGCGTATTGCCTTAAATCTTGAAGTTGTCCATTGAGAAGCAATCCTCGTATACAACCAACAAAACCATCGCGATATTGAGTTGTACCACCAACGACAAAATCAGATGTCAAATGAAGAGCACGAACTGGACCTGGAGCTTCTCTTATTTGATTTTTTAATGCCCCATCAATGACAATTCTTGCCTCTTTGCGATTTCTCTCGACCGATACTGTGTGCCATGTATTGTCAGCAAGATCGTAAGATGTCTGAACGCTCACGGTGTTTGAACCATCGCCAGCCTGATACTTGAATTGCATCTTGTCACCGGTAACTATTGACACTTTAATCTCATCGGTTGGTCCAGTACTGTGTATGAGCGTAGCATCGCGTAATGTTGTTTTAAACTCAAAGTAAATATCACCGCTGTGTCCCATGTCAAATGTTGGTAGATTTATCGTTGCATCCGCAATTCGAAAGGTTACCTCGTTTTTGAACAAATCTGCAAATTCAACATTGACTCAATTGCTTGATAAATTTCAACAAGCGATATATATATATATATATATATATTTACCATCACCCTCGCAGATAAGAGGTCCAAGAGTGTAACGACCCTCTTTCTCGTCGAGTGGCGTGCCCGTGTCACCAAAACGCAATTGTTTTACTGGAAGATATTCTTTCTCGGTTATGTCGCCGCCATCTTCGAGCCATCCCTCTAATGCAGAATCGCAGTTGCACCATTTTGTTGGATCGGCACAATTACCGAGAACACCACACTCGCATTTACGCGAACCTGGCAATGCTCCACCCCAATAATCCATACGTTGATTGTTTCTGCTGACCCACCAAGAATTTGGCCTGAATACGTCGCCCTGTTGCACTGCAGCAACAGCAACAGCAACAATGAGAGATATATTTATTGAAAAATATCCACGTTTGTACGATATTACGATATTTTTAATCAAGCAGAGGTAAATATTTCTTCATGATGATTAATTAAGTGTTTTGTGGGCGCGTGTGGCTACTCTCGCACGTTTGTCAAACTTTAGATTAATAAAATTCGAGTAAGAGGATAGTAAGAGTTTATTACCAGGTGTATTGAAGAGACGAGAGTGCTTGCACGCATAATTTATTCTCTGACGACAATTGGATGAACGATTGAGCAATGCTTCGATCTGATCGAAATCAGCGTCGTAATTGATATCCTGGACAAAACTTCCGGGCTCCTCGAATCCATCGACAGGCGTTGAAATTTCGTTGCTGTGTCGCACAACTGTCATTACACGATTGTCTGAGTAAAATTCACAAGTTACGGGAAATGGTTCGAGTGGACCACTGCCATCAACGTCGATTGTCACATCGGCTCTTTGGCTCACTGCATTCATGTTTTTGTAAGCTTCGCACGAGAGCGGATTCAGAGCTGCAGAGGTGAATTTTTCAAAATTAACTTTTTTCTTTTTTCCTTCCATGTCGGACAAGAAAAACTCTCAACTGGATCAATATAATACAACTGCTGGTAGAGGATAGCAGAGTCAAGAGATAATGAAGGTGTTTGAAATACTCACACGTGTGACAAACAGCACCGGAATATCCAGTACCGATGCAATCGCAGAAAAATTCGTTTGAATTTTGCCGGCAAACGCCCGAATGTTTGCATGGATTTGGATTGCAACGATCCAACATTTGACACGCATCAAATACTATTTCACCCTCGCAACAGTACTCGTCCTTTTTCCAATCGGTTGGCAATTTGTAATTACCATCGACGCTTATCATTCTCATACAACCGACAAAGCCGCGATTCTTTCCCGTACCGCTAATACCACCGCCAATCAGATATACCGGCCCAGTTGAAATATCCAAAAGACGTTTTGTTCTCATTGGACGAGAGTCAACGTTGAGAATGAGATTATTCTTTGATATTGTCAGTATGACTTGGTGCCATTTTCCATCATTGAACGGCTCGTCAAAATTTTCCAATGTCGTTCGAGGATTTTCTTTTGTTTCGATTTCAACTTTGAGCTTACCGTCCTCGAGGAAGAGCTGAAAGAGTCCAACACTGGGTGAGTACATTTTTTTTTTGTTTTTTTCCTCCACCGTCTGCGACATTTTCACAATACATTAGAGAGAAAAAAAAAATGGACGAGATTGAATTTCCATGAGATTCGACAGACTTTTAGAAGCGAGATTGTGAGAATGTGAGGGGTGAGCGATTTCGGATGAAAAGTCGAAATTTCGGAATTTTACCAAGTAGCACTAATTATTGTAATATTTGGAGTTTGTTTATACCTTGACATGTCCACGAGAGGTGAATTCGTGGAAAAGTATGAGACCACGTTCTTCGTAGCTACGAAAAGCGAGGGAAACATTCATCGATGATATTCCCTCGTATCCCTCGATACGGGCAAATGTTCGTGGGGTCAAAAATGTCACTGGTATTATCGGTGGTTCCGGGCAATTTTTCATCGTGTTGACTCTGTAGTAACGAAGATTTTCACCGGTATACTCGGATTCTTGCAAGTCTCGAATAATACTTGTTTTATTGAGATAAAAATTTTCTATGCAGCCCGTAAAATTTTGATTGACTACAAGGCCCTCTTGGTTATTCGGGACACCGCCTATATATAGCTGAAATGACAAATTGGAAGAAGATAAAAAAGTTGAGTTGCCCCATGTGTAAATAAGAAAAAAATCCCATTTCTTGTTTTCTCATTTCTTGTTATTCTTATATTTGAGATATTATTGATCAAGAATTAAAAAATTTACCGCTCTGTTGAGATCGAGTCTGTGAAATTCTCCCTTGATGCGACCTTTTACCAAAACTCTGTCGACTGAGAATGCAATGTCCTTACGATTTCGGGATATGAGAACATCGTGCCACATATTGTCATCCAAAAGACTTCCAACGGACAGGCTCGTCATAATACCCGAGCCAAGATTTATATTTAATAGCATACGATTGTCACGCAATTGAATAGCGATAAAATCACCCTGAGTACCACGGGAATACAAGAGTATACCGTCGGCGTTGTTTGTCTTGAAACGAAAACGTAGAGAGTGACGATCGGTCTCAATTGGCTCTCTGAGCAAATCCATTCGAAGGAGCGACGATCCATTGAAGGAAAGTACATCAGACACTGAAATTTCAATTAATTTCAATTAATTTCATTCAAGTTTTTTTTTTCTTTTTTCTTTTTCTTTTTCTTTCATTTCCATTATTACCATATTCACATCCGTAAAGTTCAACCCTCAGTGATATTCTGTCTTGCCATCTTGTTGGATTTATCCTTATCCATTGTGCGATAATTGGCACTTGGAATTTGTTTAGCTTTATCGATTCTGCATTGGTATTGCCTTTGAACATCTGACAACGAAATATATATCAATAACAAGTGTTTTACTTTTCCTTTTATATTTTCTCCATCACCGAGTGTATGTGGGTGGGTGTGTGTGTGTGTGTGTTGAAAGTTAATAATACCAACAAAATTAATAATAATAATATATGCCTGAAATTGCGCATGCACTGCAATTCCATTTTTTTATTTTTTATATTTTATTGTTAATATAGCCAGACTGTTAGTGGACGAATAATGAAAATTAGATTGGCGTCACTGTGAAAAAAAAGATTTTTTTAAATTCTTCTGCGGACCGGCGAGGGGACCAGATAATTGTGCTAAAAAAATGTGTCTTCCCCAAATTGGGACATTTTTATCGATTTGTTTTATCTTTTATTGTTTCAAGTATTGGAAAAAAAAAAAAAAAAAAAAAAAAAAAAAAAAAAAAAAAAAAAAAAAAAAGCTTTAAACTGTAGGTCTTGTCGAGTCGCCACCAACAGGTGGAGTTTTCATTTATTTTTTCGTTTCTTCACTGAATACCTCTTCTACGCCATCCTGGCTCTCATAACTGGTCCAAGCTTGACCATCGTCCGAATACTGAACGATATATTCCGTGACGTATTCCCTCGTGTTGCGACGACCACGAGTTGCAATGCTCCGAATTTCACTTCTGTTGCCCAAGTCCATAGTCAGTAGTTGATTGTAAGTGTTATCTTCGGGTGACCACGCGCTATCCCCTGCAATGCCCAGTACAGCCCCCCATATCCGTGTGTAAGAGATAGACAGCAGATATAGTAGAAGAGATGGAAAGCAATGTGAGTAGAGTTATTTTTTTTTTTTTTTTTTTTTTTTTTTTTTTTTTTTCCCGTACAAATAAAGAAGAAGAAAAAGAAAGTAATCGATTTTTTCTTTTTTCTTTCACGAATCCACTTATAAATGTTGCTTCAAGTGCCGAGTATTTAGTGAGTACTCACGATTATATACTATATATATATATAAATTTTTTATCAATAACTAATTGTAAGAGAAAATATGTTGAAGCCATGCAAATTAATCATACCAAGCTTTAAATAATGTCTATTTACATAGCAGTTGACAGACGTATGATTAATTGTTCTACAGGGATAAAGATAGTACCTGTTATTCATATCCTATAGCATTCTACGGGTGTTGAATAATTATTTATCATATATATATATAGAGAGAGAGGGAACGTAGATAAGTAGCCGCCGCATGCGCTCCATTTATTATTATTTTTTTCATTAATTCTATTTAACGAGGCAGAGGTGAAATGTATTAATCGAAGGTGTGTGTGTGTGTGTGTGTGTGTGTGTGTGTGTGTGTGTGTGTGTGTGTACGCGGACGAGTGTGTGCGCGAGCCGCATTTGCTGTTGCAGTGTTAAAATTTGTTTCTCCAAATGAGAGAAAAAACCAAGTTACCTTTACGTTGCCTCCGGCTTCCTTATAGTCCGCATAGTCACGATTATTGGTGCCATAGCTGATAGTATATTCCTTAACGAATTCGGCATAATTGGCTCGACCCTGGGTCTCAATGGAAGTTATGTTCTTCACTTGACCCAGGTCGATTATCAGGTACTGATTATTGTCTGAGCTCCCGGCTGTCCATGCCTTTTCGCCTATGCCACAACAACACGTACTCATGCATGCAACTCATTGTCAAACTCAACTTTGGGGCTTTGGGTTTAATTTGTTATATATATTTTTTTATTTTTTTATTTATTTTTTCTTCTTCTTATAAGAAAAAACAAGTGGAAAAAAATAAAAAAAATTACGGTTTTAAATACAGCTAAATTTTTTTAGTTTCATTTTTTTAATCGAATAGAAAAAATAATGATGATGATAATAGAAGAAAAAAGAGGAAGCAAGCATGGCAGTAGATATAAAACATTGAATTTGTACATTCTCGGCAAGCTTATTTTTGTGAATATCGATAAAACATTGAGAGAGACTCGTGGGAGAAAGCATTTTCTACTGAAGAAACAGCGCAATTTCATCTAGTCACATGTAACATTAAAGGAGAGATAATACGTTTGAGTGGCGGTTAACGTATCTAACATATATAACATGTATATGTGTGGCATTTGGGCATCCTAATTAATAATAATTAATTGATAAGGTCTGTCAGTTTTTTCGTTTAATGACCAATCTTTTGGAATGATGCCTGCTTGTGGTTTAATGGCCAGTTTAATTTCCATTTTTATCATTGGATCGAAACGCTGCCATTATTTTTTTCCTTTCAATGAGCTTTATACACATCTGGTTTAAGAAGGAAAGGAAGGAAAAACTAAAGATGTATAAAAATGCATCAATGTCAGAATTTGTTGAATTTTATTTGTATAATAGCCAATAATTGTTTGTAACATATAAATGATTATCATTATTTATCAAGGAAAAGCCAATAAACGTGGAAAAAAAAAATTATTTCAACGATATATATTAGAAAAGAAAAATTTTGGGCTATACAGGCTTTTTAAAAAGTAAGTTGAGCTCTATGGTTTTTCTACTTTGTCGAAATAATCACGAGCGTATTGATAATCCTCCGGATGGAGAGCAACCGAATTGACAATAAGTTTATCAAAAGTTAATTTTTCAAATTTTTCATCACATGAAAAGAGAAGAGAGTTTTGATTATTGCACTGCGTTGCGACAGCAACGCAATGCTCGGAATCGATAAGTGTCTCTTGAAAGAACCAATGATTTTGTTTGACATTGTCAATCCATAGACTCGAATCGGTCGTTAATTCGTTGATAGATAATATTGATTTAGTACGAAAATCAAGTTTGCCAAGATTAATAACTATCCCTACACCGACAGCTTTGACATAACTCTCTTTAAGCGCCCAGTGTCTGGAAAACATTGATACTTGCTCAGACTGACTTTTTTCCGGGATTCCCCGAATCTCCGTCCACTCATTAGGGGAAAAATTTCGTCTCATGATACGAAAAAATTCTCCCACTGATTTACCTCCCGTGTACTCGAGTTTCATCACGTCTATACCCAATTTTACGTCTCTCAATTCACCCGCAAATACCGTTAATTTACCCTGATGAGAGACATTAAAATTTGCAAATTTTCCCTCAATAATATTCGATAAAATTGGCTTATTATTCGCGTCTCTGACAAATATAATTTTATCATAATCAATGTGGCAATATTCGTTGATAAATTTTCTCATCATTAATCGTCCGACTAGGGATGCTCTTGTGTCTTTGCGAAATACAAATTTTCCTAGTCTCTCCTTCTCGTCCAATTGTATGCACGATACAGCTCGACGAAAATCACAGTCCGTTGGACTCCAGGTGGACCAATCGAACGACCATCTCACGCTCATCTTTTTCATCATTAGAAAATTTACAGCGGCAGTCTTTCTCATTCGTAATTGACGATGGGGATTACCGCTTTATTTTCTCTCTCTCTCTCTCTCTCTCTCTCTCTCGATATTTTACGTTATGGTTATTAGCGATCCCGCCAATATTGATTTTCTTTTTTTTTTTTTTTCGTTCTCTAGTGTCCACCTGAAGCAAACAGAACGTCTGTTTAACTCTCAAAAGGCTGGCAATAACTTTGACATTAACACGTTTGGGTTTATATTTACAGGCCTTTTCCGGCTATTATACCGTTTAGTTGTTTCAAAATTTAATTCACTGGATATATGGTATAGTATGGATCGCTATGAAAAGGCCAGTGCAAAGGACGTTATGGTTAAGTGGTATGTTGAGAAATAAGCAGAAACAAGACTAGAAACTTGGCTGCCGAGGGAAAAAAAAAAAAAACTTATACCGCACCTCATTGATTTACCGAATTCTCAATAAATTTGTTGATTTTTTTTTTATTTTTTTTAATAAATGCAATATATGAAAGAAACGATTGCACGATGAATCAGTGGATCGTTACTGATGGCTAAATGCTCGAAATATGTGTGTATTAATTGCGCGTGGGTGTCTTATCTTACAACAGCAAGAAAAATGACGACATATTCGCGCTTGTCCGACAACTATTTTTATTTTTAATAACTCATGATTAATCACAACTTTTGCAGATAACAATTGAGGTGACTAACATGATAATATTTATTAATTACGGGCCCTAAAGTGTTGTATCATGTTATTTTCGAGCGCTCGAAATTTCAATGTTTCTGTGGGATTGAGTCGTCGTCGTCGTCGTTGTGCCCCCCCCCCCCCCTTGCCGCCCCGTCAAATATTTACCATTTTGATGAAAATACAAAAAGAGATTTTTGGAATTATCTACCTCACACTCATGGTGACATGGTGTACAGTATGGAGAAGAATGCAATTCAGCAAACTACATTGTTTTTAAATTATTGTTGGTAAAAAAAAATAGAGTCACCCTACCACATGATAAAGGTCCTTGGAGCAATTTTTCTTCTTTTTTACCATAAAATTTTTACCATTTTCGACTTGAATGAATAATTTCAGGTCAAATGGAATAGAGAGCTTGCATTAAAGAGAAATATATATATATATATATATATATATATATATATATATACATTTGAATAAATTTACCATTTAGTCTTGCTTGCTTTGGACCTCTGTCAGATGACGACGATGTTGCAGTGAGCGCAGCCTTGTACAGCAGAGGTAAGTTGCATTCATAGTCATCTGTAAACGTATATTTAATATTGAAATATCTCATATAATGTAGACGCTATTATAATGCTGCATGAATTGAGAAAGTGGAAGGGGAAATGGTCTGAGTCATCAGCACATTGACATTTTATAATGAAACTAGGAAAACAGGCATGCATTAACAGAAATGCCCCATTTGATTAGCCCTATGCCCTATGTACATATTAGGGACATTGTGAGAAACCATAGTGATAAAGAATCTCGATTATTGGATCAATAGATTTTGTTATCATCAAAATATATTTGACAATATAATTTATTTAAGCTCATATTATGAAATCACAAAAATTTGAGCTTTTGGGATTTTTTTTTTTTTTTTTTTTTTGTTTTTTTTCTTCCAGGGCCTTGGTTCTGCTTGGTTCGATATTTTACGATGATTCAACATAATGTTATATTTATGACGTCATAAATGTGGCTAAAAGAGTGTTTTTCTTAATCAAATTTGTAGCATCTATTGCACAATATGCATCAATCCACGCCGCGCAAGAAAGAATGTTTATTTTTTTTTTCTTTTTTTTTTTTTTTTTTGAAATATTAACGAGTGGACGATGCAATGAGGGATATGGAATAGAGAGGATGGAACGCTGATGAAACACGCTCATGTATATTTGAGTAAACGCCATGTTGATAGAGTGGGCTTGGTCGGGAGAGGAGTCATCACGCCTGGAATAAGTATGTACGTGGTGTTTTAAAACATTTTCATGTTCTTTTTATATTTTTTGTACTTACATGCTCTCGTTGTAGGGACGGCCAAAGCCGTCAATAGTATCAAAACACACTTGATAATTTTCATTATGACATTTCCCTGGATATATTTTATTAAAAATAATACCACTTTTATCGAGTTTACTTTCACGTGAATCAAGAGTACAAGCTAACGGGCAGCAGATCCAAGCCCAACTCATTGATGAATGGGAACTGGGAGAGGGGGAGGGAGAGAGAGAGAGCGAGAAAATAACGGCAACAGTGGTGACACCTGGTGCTTTTGTTGGATGGCCGAAGAACCTACGATTCACAATTTTGTAGAGATGTCGGCATTACCGATCGTTAATGTGACTGTCGGCATCGTTTTTTTTATCTCGTGTCTCTTTTATACGCTATTGTACTCGAAGAAATATTTTTCCAAGGAATCCCCCTTGCGCCGAGAAGGGAATGGTGAAAAGAAAAATTGTACGCGCGGGGTCGTCCCAGCATTGGATGGCATTTGCGTTTAGTGAGTTATTATTAATAGGTTATTCGGATACAGACCTATATAATATATTCTTTGATAAAATGTATATGTATATGTGGGGGGCGGTGGTTCCTTTGCGACAATAACAGGCGACAGTGGCGCCAACACTCGTCGCTTGCTCTCGAAAAAATTGAAAAAATTCAGTTGCAAATTGCATGGAAAGATGGAACGGCGTATCTTGTGCAACTTATTTGGTCAAAAAGAAACGCTAATAAAAAGGCAAGAAAAAGGCCCCGTAAACTTTTTATCAGACACGTTTTGTTAAGAAATAAGAGAGACCGCACTCGCGCGCGCATATATTGTACAATCGGACAATAATATGCCTTGCGAGAAAACTTTGTCAGTGAAAATCTCAAACGATAATCAATTGTCGAGTGAGCCAAGAACGATGAATATAGCTACATCAGTTATATGTATGAGTGTGGGATATAATGTTATTCCCAGATGTCGCCATTAAAGAGTTGATGCTTGATACTTGTTGAATTATATATAATAGCTGCAGAGTACAAAACTTTGTTACGTGTACACATGGGATTAGAGTCTATATAGAGGTTTGCTCCCTTGCTCCCTCCGGCCGTAAAAAAATATATTAACAAAATTTTGTTTCTTTTGCCAGGAGTAACGACAATTGCAAAAAAAATAAGAGTACGAAGAGGCGTTTATATTTGTATAATATACGGGGTGCGTAAGCAGTACAGAGACAACGGTTAGTGCATTGAGGAAAGCTCGGAAATCGATTGACCGTGGCGCTCTGCTGCTGGCCTGGCGCGCGCGGTACGCGATACGATATACAATAAAGCCCAGGGTCTAGTCACATCCCAACGGCAATCACCTATTGCTGTGTGTTCTCTTGCTTTTTCGCCCACCGCCTCTCTCTCTCTCTCTCCTCTCTCCGCCTATACGTATATTATCTATTACGTAACGTATTCTTCTCAACAACACATTGGTAGCCCCTCGCTCTTTGTGTACGTTTTATACTTGGCCCCTGTGGCCCCTGTGTACCCCCCCTCGCCCCACACACACACACACACACACACACACACACACACACACACACACACACACACACACACACACACACGCAAACGGGAGCGACCAAGGCGCGACGGGACCGAAGGACTGTATACACGCAGAGAGGATAATATTGCGCGTCTAAGGGTCTACTGCATATATGCTGCCATGTACATACTACTATACTAATGCTACTGCACGTGTACACGCACGAGAGTCGATGTATAGCCGGAATGAGAAGCAGCGGAATGAGAGAGCAGGATACCGAGTCGGGCAAACGAAATGGGTAATGTATATCCAGCATGAATGTTGGGAAATATGGCCCACCTTATTGCTCTGGACTTGATACGATTGTTTTTTTTTTTTTTTTTTTTTTTTTTTTTTCATATGAAATATATATATATATAAATACCATACTAGAAATACAATAATAATTGTATGACGTAATTTTTCCATATAGATACAAAGAATTCCGATTAGATGGTAATTTATGATAGTTGAAAATTTATAGGATAAAAGAAAAACAGGTTGAAAAAGTAGCGTGTCATTGGGATTAATGGAAAATTAATGATTATTGGATTCCCCGAGTCGGCTACTTAATCTTTGACTTTTTCGAAGAAAATGGACAATTATTAATTGTGATTTAGAGAAATGTGTTGAAAGAGATTTGTGTAGGCATAAATATGTTGATGGTCCATATTACCCAACTTGACACGTATACACTTGGCCCGCATATATGTAAGGAAGTAGTATGATTGGATATGGGATGGGAAAAGAGCGAGGGGAAAAGCCCCTTGATGGAGCCAGCTAAAATCCATTCGGTACGAAAGGTTGTTTGCGATATATATTTTTGCCCCTTTGGAGAGTGAGCAGAGCTTGGAGAGCATAACCGGGAATAGCTCATTGCTGCCAAACTGCAGGCACACACACACACACACACGTATAGAGCTTTGATATGGAATATTCAAGATCGAAAAACTGGTGACAGTGGTACACTGTATATACATGTATACATAAAGCACACACCAACACTAGGGAACCTAGTAAACTGCGTCCTTTTTATCCCTCTAAGCAGAATCGATCGTCTGAGATAGCTTGAACAGACTTTATTCCCTTTATTCCCTTTTATCCCTTTTATCCCCCGCCCCGTTTACACTGTGAGACGAAAAAAAAAGAGAGAGAGGAGAGGATCGTGGGCCTGGTCACAAGGAAAGCCGATGTTACCCATCAGTACACTATCTATAGGTGTTTGACGCAGTCTCGTAATATATATATATATATATATATATATATATATATATATATATGTATATAGGAAACGTCTACCACCCCCGTGTGCTTGGTTCGTTCTATTTTTCTGACAAGACCACGAGCTATCAACCGTTTGTGGGTGAGATACGGTGAAAAAAAAATTTGAGACGGATCTTTTTTTAGGACTTGCGGTTGCGGCGGCTCGCAACCGTTTGCCAGGCTTTTTCTCTCATTGTCAGCTCTTTTGTAGAATTTTCAGGGCTCGCCGCACCTTCGGGCATTTTCTCAAATAATTCGTATATTGCTGTATCTATGCATGAAGCAACCTGCAGTAAGCTTTGGAGGATCTTTGTTGAGCTTCTTTTCTCGATACTGCCGCTGACTGGATCGGCATGTCCGGAGAGACAATTTTTATCTATGAAATATTTCTTTATAGCAATTAATTTTTTACATTACTGTCATTTTTTTTCGCATTGTCAGTCCCTCTCTTTGACCTTATAGCTACATGCGTATATATATATATATTTGACCTACAATCTTTCCTCTCTGCAGGATAAAAACTCGGAGCGAGAGGGCGCGAGAGGGAGGAGGGGCAAGATAGAAGATGGAAGATAGAAGAGGGAGGAAAAGAGTTTATTCGCATAACCCAAGAGCAACGCGAATGGTCGCATAAATCTCTGGGAGAATCGAGGCAAACGACAGAGCCGGGCGGTTACTGCACATAGCTTTTTTTCCGAGATAACATGCCTATCGCGATAACATTTTTTCACGACTCTTGGCAAATGTGTATTGAAAAAGAAAGGAAGAAATGACTTTTTCCCTCGAGAAACCATCACAATCAGAAATTGTTGCACCAAATGAGTCACGTCCCATTAATATATGTATATATATATATATATACACGTATAATATACCAATCAGAATTTACATTGTAAGTTTGAAAATGATTAACCGGAGGTACTTGATACATACATTTATATTTGTCTATAATTTTTCAAATTTAACATTATCCATATTTATCTATATCCATATTACCTATATAATGATGTTTGTTTTTTAATTCAGGAATTGAAAGAAATAAAAGCCAAGGACAAAAGCAAGCCAACGGATACAACTCCCACCTCTCAGCATGTTGACAGTATCGCCGTCTGTGCTACGCGCGCCGCTACCGTATTAACGTCTAAAATTACTTTTCTTTTGCCCTTATTTTGGCTTCTATTCGATCGAATATCAAACTTGCCAGATAATATCGCAATGGATTTTTTAATAGGTATACTATGTAGATATAAGAATGAGAGTTGGATAAATATACATGTATATGTATATTTGGAAGAATCACCGAGGCTGGTTGATGAAAAATATATGACAACACTGCTGCTGCTGCTGCTGCTGCTGCTGCTGCTGCTGCTGCTGCTGCTGCTGCTGCTGCAGCAGCAGCAGGAGCGCTGCTTCGATTGATATCGTTGAATTCGTCGTGGAATTCTGGACGAGATTCTCTCAGGATAAGGGACAAAAGTGAATGAGACGGGGAGAGGCACGAGAATCATTGACGAGAGTGGCTATACACGGTAAATATACACAAGAAAAACAAATATATACGCATATGCGTGGAATAATTGCCAAATTATGAAGATGGATAAAAAAAATTGTTTTGCTGTTATATTCTCTTTACACACACACACACACACACAAATTGACAAATTGATGATTCATTTCATTTATTTATTTATGTAGGGTTGAAAAAAAAAAAATAATAATAAAAAAAAATATATATATATATATATGCCAGATGGATTGATCGATTAACGTGTGCATTGCGAGGATATTTAGCTTTGTCAGGAATTGGCTTAATGGAACGCTCTTAAATGATATTGCCTCTATCCATTAAACGACAATCAAAGAGGAAATAAAAAAAAGATCGCGTCCCGATGATTGTACGTGGAAGAAGCTACCTCATACTCATCCTTTTATCCTCTCGACATTGTTCCGATTTTTCGATACGACATACCCCGCCGCCCTCCCTCATGCCATCCACTGACAAGATGACGAGTCGACCGGATTTCCCGTGGGAGTCAAACACGATATCCGTTTCGTCGTCGTAAATGTTTTTTTTTTTTCATCTTCTATTCCAACTCGATTACATAAGCTCGAATGCTGGTATATGTTTCAGAGGTCAGAGGTCATAACGCATATTCCAATCTTCCATAAAATTCAAATTAGTTGCCAGCTTGTACGTTTCCTGCTTTGTATACTTGATGATCCACGATTATTATAGCAATCGAGGTAGTATCGTATCATCAAGCCATCGTGGAACAAATAATAGTCATGTAAAACGAAAGCAAAAGAGATGCTCTGAAAAAAAAAAAAAAAAAAAAAAATTCAACACAGGAAATACGAGATGAAATATTTCCGGGGCTTTTGTTGAAAATTCAACTGGCACGGGACAATTTTCACGTATAAAGTGGAAATATTTCGAGGCAGAGTGCTGGTCATCTGCTTGCACGCTACCCGTGCAAATGTCCAATTCACAGATATGGTATATACTATATATAGCGAAGCAATAATACCGAGTGCAATTTACTCGTAGTGATATGTGCCCTCGTTTTAACGCTATTCTCCTCTTTATTCGCGCTTCATTTTCAATTTCCACCTTTTCTTTCTTTTTTCTCTGACATGTGGATTTTTGTTGAAGCTTGCGGTGTGTGTGTGTGTGTGTGTGTGTGTATGCGCGCGTTGTGTCAAGCACACTGCCTACTAGTGTACTAGTGTACAAAATACATCAGAATGTAATAATAACAAAGGTGGCTTTTTATTTTAATTTTTTATTAATTGTCATTCCATTTCATTTTTAGTTGGTTTCATTTTTATGATCAAATTTTGTTTTTCCTTTTCATTTCGGTGGGTAGCAGAGATTTGGCGAGTATTTGAGAGAGTCAGCAATAATGGACGGTAGCCAGAGATACGATAATATTATACATATATGTATTAAGTGGAATACAAGGGACGTCGCAGCGTCGCGTGTGAATACATATATGTATAATGCTGCTCTCTCTCTCTCTCTCTCTCTCTCTCTCTCTCTCTTTCTCTCGTTGTCTCTCTTGTAGGTCGTTGGTACAATAGATGAGTGCCCCGTGCACGCTACGCGTTGAAACGGCTCTGCGATATACATATATGTATATATATATCGAACATATTTAAGGCTTGTGGCAGTTTTGGCAGATATATACGTATACATATATGTATTGACGTACATTTGCCGATTCCATTGAACTCACGTGAAAAAGGACGCTACACGTTTAACGTGGCCAATATACCATACAAAGAATGGTATATTGGCCACGTTGCAAAGAATACAAAGAATACACAGAATACAAAGAATGGTTTGTGAGGCTCGGGAGCTCTTTGAGAGAGATGTGCGGCCGTGTGTGTAGCTTGAATGTCCCGAGTACCGAAAAATACAAGCTGTTAACGCGGCTAGATAGGTACACCCAAAAATAAAACGGTCCAGTCCATTTTTCAATTTTTCTCTTTTTCTCTTTTTCTCTTTTTCTCTTTTTCTCTTTTTCTCTTTTTCTCTTTTTCTCTTTTTCTCTTTTTCTCTTTTTCTCTTTTTCTCTTTTTCTCTTTTTCTCTTTTTCTCTTTTTCTCTTTTTCTCTTTTTCTCTTTTTCTCTTTTTCTCTTTTTCTCTTTTTCTCTTTTTCTCTTTTGTTGGTGAAAGCAGGTCAGGTCACATGGTGTGTATATCAATCACTTATTTCCCTTAATATCACTATATATATATGGCACAACTCCTACTATGCGTTTTGCGATGGGCCCAAATAGAGTTGTGGATTTAATTAATTTGTAGATTGTATATTTTATTGAATAGTATAGTTGGTTACGGATAATCCTCAAATATATATACAAATCATGAGCCATGCATGCAACGACAATAAGTGAAAAAATAAGGCCTGCTCCTTTAGTTGATGGTTGATATGCAAGACCATGCAGTCTCTGATGCGCCGAAGAAAAAAAATAAGTACACTCAAATTTTCGTTCGACTTGAATATCCTCTCGTTTAATAATCAAGATTCACGGGCAAACGAGCAAACGAGCAAACGAGCAAACGACCAAGATTCAATTTTTACTCGACCATTTTTCACCATCGCACATATGAGTCGAATAAAACGTTGAAAAGTTTTTCTAAATGAGATTATTTGTGGAATTAATAATTTAACAATTATCGCATAAAAATGAGAAAATAATATTTAACGATGCAGTTTAAAGATTTTACCGCGTTGCGCGTATATCGTACTCTGTTATTCAAACTTTTCTAATGCTTAAAATAATTTTGTAATGTCGCAATAATATATAGAATTAAATTTGACAGTGACGCAGATAAGTCACGCGAGATTGAATGTCAAGTGAAAAAAAAAGTATACTTCTCCGCCGGTTGGTAAATGAGAAGGCAAATTCCGAGCTATTTTCCATGCAGAACAGATACAAGTGGTGTGCACCGAGAGATATCTACGCAGAGATATCTTGGTCGCGCAACGAGGCGAGGGTGCGTGCTCGACGCGCAACAAACTCTCTTTGCCTCTAAATCCTAAATGCCCTGTTGCCCCCGAGATGCAGCTTGTCGCAAACGCTACTTAATTACTGCTGGTAAACATGACAAGTCTATAAAATTGAATTGAGTTTGGAAAGATGAGGAGAGAGAGAGAGAGAGAGAGAGATGGAAAATATTGGTAGCACAGCTCTCTAAGACCTCCCCAAGTAACTCGCACAAAGTTAATATTCGCTAAACTTAATAATTACCTTTTCCGTATATACATATGTATATAACGCCAGAACGACTCCGAGTCTGTGCAGATGTGCAAAGTTTGGGGACAGGCGAGTCTCGCCTAGGATCTCTCGACGTATTTTCAATTTGGCAAAGTTGGGGGAACAGAACCATAAACGTTTAACGGGCTTTCGCGAGTAGCTTGCAAAAAATTTCAATCGGCTTCTTTCGCGCATATATATATATATATATATATATATATATATATATATATATATATATATATATGCGCAAAAGAAGAAAATAATTGGGCGACGAAAATTATATAAAAATCTTTTCATACTCGCGCATATTATTTTCAAGCTCTATTAATATAAAATGATATTTTTTTTTTTTCACATTCAAGAGTTTTATTAAATCCGCATACAAGCTGGATAAATGGATGAAAACAATTGGATGATGAGCTAGTGGACATGAAAAGTTATTGTTGAGCAGAGAAGCTTGTCGCGCATATTGAGACGCATTCTGTGTGTGTGTGTGTGCGTGTAACCAAGGTAAGCAGAAATATCCTATAGTGGATAGTGCAAAGAAGAAAGTAGGATTTAAAAATGATGAGAAAAAGTATCTGACTAAAGATTGTTATGATTCCCGGCGGATCTTGGCAATGCGAGAATCTTGCAAACTTTTCAGGCGTATGCATAGTGGCGCAGAGCGGCGCAGAGCGGCGCAGAGCGGCGCAGAGCGGCGCAGAGCGGCGCAGAGCGGCGCAGAGTCGCGTTCTCAAAGTCGAGTTCTGTGTGGCCAATTATGGGCGCTTGGATTTTCCATCTCCCCTCTGGCCACCTCGACGCGTTGTGTATCTCTGATTCTCAGTATTAAACCGCCTCTGTGCGTACTGCTGTCTGTACAATGGGCCGCAATATATCTATAATACATATATATATATATATATAGCTATTGAAGGTAAAGGATTAACAATAATTGTAATAATATTTATCATAATGATTGAGGAAAAGATTTTTATTTGCTCGTCGTTTCACCGAATTAATATATTATAATCCTATCAAATTTTCCAATAGCAATCATATAATGTTAATTTTAATGAATGATGAGTGAGTGAGTTAACTCACATATATTCTCATGATACTTGACGAGCAGAACAATAACTGTATTATGTATTATATATCGGATATTTATATCGCGTGTCGCAAAATATACATATATAAAACATGGAATATAATATAGTATATGGAAAAGGAGCTTTTTCTCAGGTCTAAAATTGGAGCCACCAGTCTGCTTGCTGCAGTATATTTGCGGTTTCTGTGCGATGGTGCAATTTATATTGTGTGTGTGTATATATATATATAGCCAGTAACGAAGAATTACGATGAGAAAGAGACACCGGCAGCAGAAAGAGGCAACGGTGGCGACCGCGTGCACCAACTAATACACATGTGCTAGCTCTCTGGTTAATTTCGATAGTAGGAACGAGCTCTACTCGAACCGTAACCATACCGGTGGAAGGGGGGCGGGCAGCCGGTAAACTGCATTTTATGAATTATATGTACATTGTTGAGAGCCACGGCCACAAGGCTGTGGACAATATTTCATTGTTCGTAGGCGGTAGTTTTCCCTCACCATCTCTACACTCTTAATATACTCGAGCACACGTCGCGGAGTGCTCAAGTATGGGGATGAAAAAGCGGGGCGAGCCCCATGAGACGAAAGAGAGGCAGAGGAAGAGAGAGTTTCTAACAATGAAAGAGACCACAGAGCTCTCCAGCTTGGCTTTTTTTTTGTCTTCTTCTTCTTCTTCTTCTTCTTCTTCTTCTCTCTACCTTCCACTTGTCCTTGTACGCCGCCGCGATTCTTTGACGATATCGAGATTCTGAAAGTAGCTGCTGGTGTTGGTGTTGGTGCTGGTGCTCGTGCACCATTGCAATTTCGCCATTTCACATTGACTCCAATTCTCGAAACTCTCGAAACTTGAATCGCGAAACTCGCTCCTCCAAAGGCAATTCTTTACGACCTGGACGTCGTCCCATTCTCTATTTCATACACCAACTTATTTTTCTACTATTTCTACCATATCAATGATTCACCGTTGCAAGTTGAATAGTTGAGCGACTGAGATTTCTAGCTTACGAGATGGTTACGAGAGGGAAAAGTTTAATCTCGACGCGAGGCTATCTATATATTGTAGAAATATTTCAAGCAGAGGCATGGTGAATAGATGTATAACATATTTCAAAAGAATTATATATGTCTCACTAGGGATCCACACTTTTATTCTCCATCTGTGGCCATCTGTGCTAAAGTTATATTTCTCCTCCTCCTCCTCCTCCTCCTCGCCCCCCCCCCCACCCCTCCCCGCCGGAGTATTATACAGTACGAGTAGATGTGTGACTCATCGCAAAGAGATCAAAACTTTAGAGAAAACAAAAAAAAAATGATCATGTTGAATATGATTCAACTTATGAAAGGAAAAAAGCGGAAAAAAACAAAAAAGACATATACTGACAATGAGAGGGAGAGAAGGAACAATCTTTACTCGTAGCGGCCGAGTAAGTTGGTTGTATGCGGTCCATTAATAATTAACCCGCTGGCCAAATGATCGAGCCACCGAGTCCCAGTACCAGCCAGTACAAAATCCACATGGTTGAACAAACCAACTGTACAGAGTATATACTGTCTGAAATTTTGCCTCTCTATGTTTCTCTTATCCTTATTGAAACCCTCGTCGTAGATTGCTCCGCACTATATGTGCTTACTCTCTTCTTGCCGCTCCCTTCCACCAACCTATTTCTCAAATTCTGCTTACTCTCTTGCCTTCTCGTTTCTCAACTACTATACTGACTGTATAAACTAGCGCGCTTGCTCTTCTCATTTTCCAAGTTACTCTGGCTGGCCCCCTCATCTCTTCTATCCTACGTTTAGCCCAACCCATCCCGTCTTGTCTCGTCTTTTCGTATATTTTATGGGATGGGCTATATATATAGTGTCTACTTTCCCTTCCGCTCATCAGTCGACATGACTTTTGGGCAAAGCTGCAGTGTACCAAATAAATACATAGGTAACGACGAAATTGAAAAAATTTCGCTCATCTTTTCCAATCCTTCTCGCTATACCACTTGATTATTTATCGCATTTCACAGTTGAAATTCGTCCCTATGTAATCTCGATTCAAGTGTATATAGATTTTTTTGTTTCTTTTAATTACCAAGTTGTCTATATCTATCCCGCGTAGTAGTATAAGCACTACCCGCGTATAGCAAAAGTGACAGAGATG
Source organism: Dyspetes luteomarginatus (assembly GCA_963669185.1). Classification (NCBI taxonomy): domain Eukaryota; kingdom Metazoa; phylum Arthropoda; class Insecta; order Hymenoptera; family Ichneumonidae; genus Dyspetes; species Dyspetes luteomarginatus. The sequence goes on from OY769910.1 coordinate 21,739,996, forward strand.
AGGATTAGGAGGATCTAGGATATAAGTAATTTACGTTGAATGGACGTTGTTGAATTTAGCTTACGGGGGCGTCGCGCGCCGGCGCCGCCTTGCCGAACATACATTGCACGAGCTGCACTATATATATATATATATATATATATATATATATATATAGAGAGAGAGAGAGAGAGAGAGAGAGAGAGAGAGAGAGACGTAATGGGAGAGGGCAAACTTGTTCGTCCACGTTGAAAACAATCCGGCTCAGCTGTGACCAGTAGTTGGAAAGCTTTCCTCGCCTTCTGCCCATTCTATACATTCTACACTCTACCAGTAGAGAGATGATATATATATACACGCCACCGTCACCTGCGTATACATATATACTCAATTTAATGATTGTTTAACGATCGTAGTTTCAAAGAAGCTCAATGTTCGTATTCACGATTGAACTTGATGCGAGGAATAGAGAAACGTAAAGGTAATCAGGGGTCAAACACACAGAGAGAGAGAGAGAGAGAGAGAAATTGCCACGGACGTGAACGAAATTTTAACGAGTCAAATACTCGAATTCTTTTTGCTATAATATTGAAAAATAAATGTCAAATTAGGAAATTTTTACCTTATAAATATGGATCCGATGCTGGGTTATTTGGTTCTGGTTAATCGAGTAGTTGATATCCTACATAACTTATTATATTATCGATTTTTTAACAATATACCATAGTTGAGTATAATGCATCGTTTACCATAGAAATAAAACTCGATTCTCGATAAAATTTTCCGTGATGGCTGCCGATATAATGACAAGTAATTGTTAAAATATGGCCATGGCAGCTATACGGCTCATCGTTTCCACGTCAGACCATTATATAATGACGATGAGGGGTATGGGGCTTTTGGCTCTGACAGGACGCCAACACATGTAAATGAGGATAGCAGCAGGAGCATGCGAGTGTCGTACTATATATATACCAGAGCATTTATTTGTACTATTGACATTGTACACATAGACACAAACGTGTGTGTGTATATCGGTATATTTATGTGTGCGCGGTCGACGTTAGCCGGTACAGCGTGAGATAGCATGAGCGATAAACGCGTGTTACGCTACAGTTGTATTCTGACACGCACACACACGCTGATTGAGAGGATGGCCAATGGATTAAACAGATGCCCAGAAGCAGATGAGGACTCACCCTTCTCGCGATGATGATGATGATGATGATGCTACAACCAATTGCAATTTTTTTTGTTTCTTTTCGTAAAATATATATATATATATACATATATATAATAGAATGCGCATTGGCCATAGAGAAAAGAGATGCTCGCTGATGATTGGGCATATTTGCCAAAGTATAATGGTCGTATCAGCTTTTCAGGCTTTTCGTATCAATTATTTCCATTATCGAATCGCATTAGCCGCGTAATTTATCCAATTGTACGAAATTCCACGACATATTTATTTTTCGGCTGTGAGTCGAACTGATGATTGCTATATACCGTATACGTATATCTATCTATGTATACGTATGTAGGATGTATAACGGGCAATTACTCGTGGACGTTTTATTGTTATTAGTTTAGAAATATATGAGAAATTGCAGCGGTATATGCATGCGAGTGGAGCAGACAGTCTGGTGAGATATATTCTCTCTACTCTTTGTATTGATATTTCGTGATAAATATTTTTCATATTTTAAACGCAATTTTTTTTCTCGCTCTGATGTGTTATATTTATTGGGGAAAAATTGATGTCTCTCGATCCACTTATTAATGGATCATGTTAAATTGCCGGCAAATTGTCCTTTACCGCGAGATTAAAATTATTTCGTCGAGGTCGTTGTTATTCGGGATATATATATTTTTTTTCTCCTTTAAGCCAATACGGAGAAAAGCTCGAGCTCGGGCAGAACAAATAAATTTGTTTGTCGTGTGCGAGTTTAAGAATTTCTTCTCCCATGTTTTATTACGTACGTATGTACAAACATGTGGAAAAAAAAAACGAATGAAGAAAGAAGAAAGAAAAATATGACTGCTAGAGGGAATAACTTTGCGTTGAAGCTTTGAGATTAAGTTTTGATCAACTTGTGTGATTTGTACGTAAAATGGTAGGTAGGTGTACGTACGGTGGGTCTCATCGTTGAAACGTTAAATGGAATTTTGGCTCTGGTGGCTCTGATTCAAGAGGTTACATTGTTGTTTTTCGTTTTATTTTTCTTTTATTAATATGCAGCAAGTATAAAAAATGAGTCGATTCAAATTGCGTAAAAACATGGAAAAGTGTAATTTGCATGTTACGAAGAAAAAAAAGGTTAACTATAATATGTTAAAGGTTATTGAGGGAATAGTGAAATGTCAGGGGAATTAACTGCACATACCTCCCCATATATACATTATTACCTATTATATAGGGAAAAATAGCAAGGCGCTTGTCCCGTCGCTTCCCGTCGCGTCCCGTCGCGTCCCGTCGCGTCCCGTCGCGTCCCGTCGCGCCCCGCCGCGCCCCGTCGTGGAACCGTCTTAATCGTTTTTTGTTTTGTTTGTTTCACTTTGAACGCGACGCGTTTTTGTAATTTTCATGATTTATCATCAGGTTATTGAGCATCCAAGTTTCATTAAATATTGTTTGCTGTTTGCCGCAGGATGAATTTAGAGCTACCTGGGACTTTGAATGGATACTTTTTTGTTATCAACTTGGCGCGCCCGAGCAGACCCGTGTATGTGTCTTGATTTTGTTTTCAAAGTTGCCAGGGGGTTGTTGAAGTTTCCAACATAATAATCAGTGGAATAATACAAGGCTCAATGAGAAATAATATAGGCATAGAGGATTAGGCGATAAGGTCTAATTGTCATTGGGGATTATGTGGATTTGTGTACAGACTGTTGGTAACATTATGTAGAATTAATAAATTAATTTGTCAAGCGTCACAATACAAGTGTACGACGACACGAGCAGCCGAGATTAAAAGACGCCCAGTTTGTGCTAATCTCGGCTTAACACCAAGTACCGGATACTAACTACCTATATATTGTATTATACCACAACCTCGTATCGGCCGCAATCAATAATACGCAACGTGTCGTTTCAACATTCCTCCCTCCTCTCTCTCTCTCTCTCTCTCTCTGTATATACACAAACGTATATGATTCGATGATTTGCCTCGACAATTACTCGCGCGGTAGGAAAATGTTTATCGACCTCTCATCACCATGTAATAAGGTACACGCGCATTTGAGCAATGGAAACTCAACAACAACAACAACAACAGCAACAAGAAAAATCTCATTTTATTAAGAAAAAAAAAAAAAAAATGCGTTTTGGCTCGACGATATCGCCCTGATGTTGCTCGTTATCTCTCTGATTTAATAAATTATCGATTTAATAATAATAATAATAATAACAACAACAACAACAACAACAACAACAACAACAAGTTTTCATTCAATTGACTGTTGTGTAAATTGTTTTTGTGCCCAAAAGTCTTACTGGTGTCTCGTGTAGTTGGCCGTTGCGCGTGTGTCACGTTAAATGAAAACAAACAAAGAATAATAGCAGCAGGTCGCCGATACATCGCGGTCAATAATAACACGAGATAGAATATACGCATTGCTACTGTACGACCATTGCTTCCGTTGTGTGCTTCCTGTGTGACACGGAACAAAAATATCAATATAGAATCTATGTATACATGTAGATGGAGTATCAGCTCTGGCGCGTCTCGTTGAATATTGGAAAAGCGGCTGGAAAGTGGGAATAAAAGCCAGGAATTGTACTCGGTATGTGGTGCTGCGGTATTAGCTTCTTTCTACCTCGAGTATGTCACTATCAATTTTCCTTTTATCACCGAATATCTCTATATATATGTATGTTGCGTCGTGGCACCATACCACCATACCACCATACCACCGCACCCGCGGCTCCCACCGGCCAAACTTGTTATTTGCATAATAAAAAGTTAATAATAACGGGCCTATTCGGGTCCTATTTCGAGGCTAAATTTTTTCAATTAAAGAAAATAAAATTAAGTTTAGTAAATATGAAAGGAGAGAATTTTGGGTTTAGTAAGGAATTCTTTTGAGAGTGATAATAATTTCCTCCCTGGCATTGATATAATTCCTTCCACAAGAGAGGAGTTTGAATAGTTTGAGATAAGAATCTTGTGCAAGTTTGGAATCTTCCTTTTTCACGTTTATCATCCCTAACTTTGAACCTAAAACTCGGATCTCTCATTTACGTGCGGTAAAACTTGGCGTGTGCTGCTGCTGCTGCTGCTGCTGCTGCTGCTGCTGCTGCTGCTGCTGCTGCTGCTGCTGCTGCTGCTGCTGCTGCTGCTGCTGAAGATTGCCAAGATGAAGATTTATGTAGTACTATCGAGAGTCGCGCGGCCCTGCTGTACCAACTTAAAATTCCACGCAACTTAATTTCTCAATTGAAGACGTTGAAGCTTTATCAAAAGTTTATCTTGGTCTCTGCCTGCAATGCAGGCTCCCCAAGCGAAAGCGATCCCAATCGACCACAGACTCTCTCATGGCTCATTTTCGACATTCTCTCCGATCCATCTCATTGATCGTAATCGCACCTTCCGCATTCATCAATGTTGGATTATTTGTTTTTGACTATGGTAGTAAATTATATGCGAGCAGCCCAAAGTTGAAAATATTCAGTAATCTCAAAGTGAATGTTTTTTGGTTTGGCATTAATAGCAGCAGCAGCGGATTTACCAGCTGCGATAATCCTTTGAAAGCTCGCAATGAAAAGTAGAGAGAAAAAGTTTAATTTTATTAATTAATCGATAGCCCAGAGACTCATAATATACAAGTTATTATTTCCAACTAGTTATTAGTTCGGTAAATAATTGGCAATGACTCTTAATCTGCTCCTCATGTCTCTGTCATAACTTTTTTTTCTTTTTTCCTCGTATTTAAAGAGATTTTGGCAAATGTACCGATTGATTTTAATAATTTGGTTGTTCTCGGCGTCCTTGGGATTTCTCGGTGCGGTAGATGATTTTTCCATACCTAACATTATAATTATCTTTATTATTCTTACAATATATTTTTCTCACGATTGAACTATTGCTCAGCAATAGCTCCTTCTTTCTCTCTTTATATTCTATGCATCTTAATTATTTACAATTAAAAAAAAAATTATTTAAAAAAGAAAAAAATTACCAGTTATGGAAGAGGATGGTTTCCGCGGCCAGTGGTGAGACTCGAGTTTGTGTGTGTGTGTGTGTGTGTGTGTGTGTGGGGGGGTGTGGGGGTGCGTGGAACTCGAAAAAACGCCTGATGCTCGTTGTTCAAGTCATGTGTTTATTACTATACTATACATATATTTAATAATGATGAAATATTATTTCTTTTTCCATTATATGTATATAATGCAGTGTTGATATATTTGAGATTATATTCGTCTTTGTTAACTTTTAAACTCAACATGACTTTATTCTCTTTTTCACGTCGACATTGACATATGTACAATCTCTCTCTCTCTCCCTCTCTCTCTCTGTCAATCGATTGCTGCCTCTTCTTCTTAGAATACTTGTTAAAAATCCTTCTCTCATTAATTTTCAATTTTCTTGCTGCGGAAAAAATATTCACGATTAAGTAAGAGATAAAATTTTGGCACTTGAATTCGATGCGATACCGCGTCGATGAATATAAGGATGCTCGATTTAATGAGAGTCTCTCAGTCTCATTTCTCACGAGTCCGACTCACGACTCACCACTCACCACTCACAATATATAGTCATTGATTACTTCAATGAATTTTTCAATTCAGCATCACATGTATATATATATATATATATATATATATATATATATATATATATATATATATATATAGTTGATCCTTTGTCATAACTTTTCACCATAATAGAGTCATTGAAAGGTTTTTTTCTTGATAGCTTCGACTGCTACGTGGCTCATGTGTAGCTTGAACCAAACATGCATACATATATATAGTACATACCATATAGAGTATACAGACATGATGATTGTCAGTGGCCAAGCAAATTTTTCTCCTCGTATACTATCCTTTGATCGACTTTGATCGACTTGTTGGAAAAAGATTTTTTCTTGTTGTTGTTGTTGTTGTTGTTACGAGTTTGATGCTGTTGTGCCGCCGCCGCCGCCGCCGCCGCCGCCGCCGCCGCCGGAGCCGCGAATATTGCTGATGAAGCTTGGACATGAATTTTCAGCTCTGTTACTGGCGACGGCACTCTGAAGTGAAAAATGTCTGTATGATGTCATGTACTCTGGTAGTGGAGGATTTGGATTTGTCGCTGATGGCACCATGAGTGATGGTTGTTGTTGTTGTTGTTGTTGTTGTTGTTGTTGTTGTTGCTGTTGCTGCTGCTGCTGCTGCTGCTGCTCCTGCTGCTCCCGCTTAATGGCCGCTCGTTGCTTTTTCATTTTCATATAACCAAGGACAGAAACTAATACGATAAAGACAATAAAACCCATAAAACTGCCAACAATAAGGCCAAGACGTCGTGTTAAAATACTAGCAAGACCACCACGATCGGCAATTGTTGTTGCTCCTCCTCGTCCTCCTTCTTCTCCCATAATGAAATCCGGTCCGTCCAATGTTTTAACCTCGGTGCATCTGGTCATTGGTGAATTAACGATAATTCGGGCGACTGAACTCTCGATAAGTACATAATCCTCCATCGTATCATTTAATTCGTTCCGCCGCTGTTTATTAATATTATGATGATTTATAGTGGATTGTTGTATCGTTCTGTCCCAACTACCAAGTCCCAGTACGCAAATACGATAACGCGACTTTGATGATAATTTTTCAAGTCTTACGGAACGAGCTTTTGGATCGAGTAGCTTGCCTCGTACCTTAAAAAATGCAAGGAAAAAACAGCCCCCCCCCCCCCATACAAGCAAATTACTACTAAACAATAGTAAATTTTGTCAAAGCCGTGCGTGGCGTGCTGCTGCTGCTGCTAAACTCACCTCGTCCACGTTCTTGTCGAGGGCATGATAAGCCACCTGATAACCATTGAGTCCCGAATGATTTCGACTCTGCCACGAGACGAGTACAGAGAATGGTTGAATATCCTGAATAGCTAGTTTTATTATCACCGGAGACGAACAGAATGCATGAGGATCGAGATCGAGAAATACGAGTCCGCGAAGTTCTGGTGGTTGTTCACATCTGAGCAAGCCCGTCTCAAGGTCATCCTCTGTGCCGTCGCCGCTGACGCTGCCGACGCTGCCGACGCTGCCGACGCCGCCGATACCACCAACGACCTTTTGATGATCACGCAACCATTGCCACAATTCTTGCGACTCACAGCCGCAGTTTAATGGATTTTCTGCCAAGGAATAAATATCCTTTTTTAATATATATATATATATGTGTATGCGAGTCGACACATAATATAGACACAGACGTAAATTTAAAGAAAATATTCTTTATCGAATAAAGATTTGGGAAAGAAAAGGGGGAAGAAAATGTGTAGGGGAAAAAGAAGAAGAATGGAAACTACAATATATACATATAGAGATTTAGCATTTCTCGGTTTGGTTTATGCGCCGTAAAACGTTGAGGAGGAGGAGGAGGAGTATTTATTCAAGTTGTAAGAGTTTTTAGTTTACCTTCAGCTCGCAGACTTCGTATTTGTGTTTCAAGCGGTCGGAAAGCATTCAAGGGTAAATTCTCGAGATAGTTTCGGCTCAGATCCAATATAGCAAGTTTCTTGAGTGGTCTGAAGGCTTCGCTCGATATTGCCCTTATCCAGTTGCCATATAGATGAAGCTCAACGAGACTGATTAGATTTTTAAATGTCGATTTGGCGAGAATACCAATCTGATTATACGACAGATCGAGTATTTCCAATGATTTTAAATCAATGGGAAATTCATCGAGATCTTTTATACGATTCTGAGTTAGATTCATAATACGAAGATGTTCCATTCCCTCGAGTCTTTGTTTTGGCAAAATTTCCAAACTATTAATGCCCAAATCGAGGGTCAAAAGATTTGGCAAATTTTTTAATGCACCCGGTGAAATTTGGATTATGGCATTTTGAGGAAAAAACAAGTGTAAAAGTGCTGGAAAAGCATCGAAATCTTGGCACGTTAAGATACTCAAATTCGTTCCAGATATGTGAATTTCTTCAAGTGCCGGATACACCGGTGGCGACGGTGGCGTTACGAGCGACACATCGTGAATTCGATGCAATGGATTTCTCGTCAGATTTAACCACGTTAGAGCGGGCAAATTTTTACCCGATAGTGCTATTGCTGGAATCTGAGTGAATTTATTCTCAGACAAATCAATTCGACGTAGCATTGGTGATTTTGCGAAAAAATTTTTTGGCAAAGAATTTAAATAATTATAACTGAGATTAATCGATGACAAACGCGATGATGAGATATTTCCCAGAGGAAATGAATAATCTATAATTGTTTGAATATTATTGTGACTGAGATCTAGCTCTCTGAGATACTCGAGGCGGCGGCGGCGGCGGCGGCGGTGGTGACCGTCGTCGCCGTCGTCGCTGCCGTCGCTGCCGTCGCTGCCACCGCCACCACCATCGCCACTCATCGTTAAATCAGCCATATTTATACGAGTTATTTTGTTGTATGACAAGGTGAGAATTTCCAAATTTGATAGAAAGATAAGGGCCTCGTAAGGAATTGATGTGAAAAGATTATTATCAAGATGTATCTCGCGTAAAGATGATTCCAAATGTAAAAATATATTTGGTGGTAAATTATTCAATAAATTACGACTTGCATAAAGACGCGTAAGATTTTCATTACGGATAAATATATTCTCTGGCATATTCTTTATTTGGCAATTTTCAATAAAAAGTTCAACAAGTCGTGGTAATTGATAAAAGCTGTGCTGAGGAAGCAGCTTGGTGATGGTGGTGATGGTGGTGATGGTGGTGTTGGTGGTGGTGGTGGTGGTGGTGGTGGTGGTGGTGGTGGTGATGGCGGCGACGCCATCGCCGCCGCCAGACAAATTATTGCCCGAAAGGCTCAACTTTTGTAGATGAAAAAAATTTAAATTATCCAATGCATCAGATGTCAATCGATTATTCATGAGATTTAAATTTTTTAAATTTTCCAAACCATCAAACGCATGACTCTCGATTATTTCAATTTGACAATTTTCCAAATTTAAACTCTCAATTGAGAAAAGATTATCCTGAAATATCTCCTTTGCCAGCCTTGTTAGATTATTATTTTCAAGATGAAGAATACGAAGCTTCTTGAGTGTTGCGAGGGCGTATGGTTCGAGCTCGTTGAGCCCATTATTTCCAAGATAAAGCTCCTCAAGCTCTTGAAGCTCGGAAAATGTTTTTTCACCAATTCGAGTCAATTGATTCATGGAAAGTTGAAGAAATTTTAATGAAGCTTGCATCGGTTTAAAAGTCTCATCCTCGATCCTTGATATTGAATTATTTGTCAGATTGATACGTTGAACGTGGTAAAGATTATGAAATATCGCTGATTGTAGATGAGTCAATTTATTGTCTCCAAGCTGTATTATTTTAAGGCCGTCGCCAGTGCTGCCATTGCTGCCATTGCTGCCATTGCTGTCCAATTTAATGGAATGGAGGGACGATGAGCCTGCTGCTGGACTATTATTAGTCGTATTATCGTGGTGGCTGCCGTCGCTGCCGTCGCTGCCGTCGCTGCCGTCGCTGCCGTCGCTGCCGTCGCTGCCCATCCAATCCAATGAAGAGGATGACAGTTGAAAAACATGAGCGAGCAATGAAATCTCATTACCTTGAAGATTAACATGCTGTAAAGCACTCAGAGCTTGTAAAACTCCACTCTCAATTCTCTTTATTGCATTATTTTCCAAATGAAGCTCCACCAATAATGGCAATTGTGAGAAAAGATGACGTTTTAATTCACCAATACGATTATCATTCAATCTGAGCTCTCGCAATTGGTCAAGTTTGTCAAATGTACCAGGTTTTAATTCACTTATATTATTATTGTCCAAATATAAGGATGATAAATTTTTGCAGCAATACTCATTGAGAAAATTGATTGGTAGAGTCTCGATGTAATTGTTGCTCAGGTGTAATTGTTGCAATTTTCTCAGACTCGTAAATGCTCTCTGATGAATGGTACGTATAGCATTATTCTCAAGATATATAATAGCAATATTAATACTATGAAGGAAAGATTGAGCTGGTATTTCCAATATATTATTATCAGCGAGATATAATTCTCGCAATTGTCCCATTCTCGAAAATATACGACCAATGTAGTGTATATGATTGTGACTCAGCTCGATAGTTAGTAATTTTTCATTCTCACGAAATGTCATTACATCGAGAAATATAATTTTATTATGACTCAGATCAATTGATTGGAGATATTTCAACGATACAAATGCCCCTTTCTCAATAGTCTCAATTTTATTGTAATAGAGGGAGAGACTGTTTAAAATTGGAAATTGTCCGAATGAATCATTCTCAAGTTTATGAAAATTATTACCGCTCAGGTCTAATATTAAAAGAGAATTGAGCATTGAATAACCATCGTTTGGCAATGAGCTGATATCATTCCAGGCAAGTCTCAATGAGCCAAGATTTCTCATTCTTCTCAATGATTTAATGGGAAATTTATCAAGTTTATTTTCCGCGAGATCGAGATCGCTCATGCTATCCTCCAGACCGGCAAATGTGTGTTCTGATATTTTTGATATTTTATTTCCTTTTAAACTCAGCTTTATCAGGTTTAAGCCCCAAAAACAGTACGATGAAAGATTTTCAATTAAATTTGCCTCGAGATCGAGTGCGGCTAATTTTTTTAGCTGACCCAGTGATTTTTGGGGTACTTGTGTCAAATGACCAGACACCAGAGCCAATGATTCCAAATTTTCATTTAAATTTGTCAATGCATTTGAGTTTATCTCCCGCAACGACGAGTGAGATATTTGCAAATGTTTTATTTGTGATCCAATTGGAAATAATCCCTCTTTTAATTCTTCGATACTCTTGTCAAGCTCGTACACGCTCAATGATTGAACGACTGTTGCGGCACCTGTCGACGCCAACAAGAATCACAACAAGAATCACAAGAAAAATCACGAGAAATAACACGAAAAATCACAAGAAAAATCACAAGAAAAATCGCCCCCTAAATAAATAATTTTACTCTATGAGTTTGCAAAGCTTGTAATAGCTTGATTCGAGATTTGCCCCCCATTTTTATTTTTATTATTTTAATTACTTAAATTATTTTAATTAGTCGTGAGGTTAATTTTATTTTCCATTTTATTCTGTAATTAATCGGGACGAAAGAAATAACACAAATTTAGACAGATATGACAATACATGGTACCATTTACTTTTCACAATTTGCACTCACCGCTCTCCGTCAACACTCCAAGCATCGTATTTCTCAGTATATCCTCAGTAGCACCAGGACATTCGAGAAAAAGTCCATCGTCGAAATTATAACACGGACAACCGGGGATTGCCTCGGTTGGGGGACATTGAGACGTAACGTGATGTCGTCGTCGTCCTCCTCCTCCTCCTCCGCCCCGATCGCCCTCTGCGTCCCCACCGCCCCCACCGCCACCATCACCCCCACCACCCGGTATGAGGAAGCACACAAAGAATAATAAAAGTTTTCGTCTCGTATACAACACGCGACAGACATGGCTTTTTCCATCACAATTCTCATAATGTCGTAACGAGTATTTTGTCATCGTGACGCGTCGTCACATCCGAGAATGGCAATTTTTACTGGAGCGTGGACTTGGTACTTTTGCTCCATATATAATATACCAGTATAGACCTATGCGCCGCCGGTGAGTATACAATTTTGTCAACGTGCTACGGAACCTGCAACAAGCATACGAAAAAAAGTCTCTGTTAACGGGGGCGCACAACTATATGACCAAGTTGGAATTTAAACTGCTGTTGTATTTTGGCTCTACCATGAGAAAGACGCGTGATGGCTTAATCGGCTTAAAAATAAAGATGCTGCGGCGAGAAGCGCCGTCAATTTTATACACACATACATAGGATATAGAGAGGGTGCTGCGAGGTGTTGAAGCTAACAGAGAGCTAATACTACTCTATAATACGGAAATGGATATTGTATACCGGCTCTATGTCTCTTTTCGTCTCTTATTTTCGTGAAAATAGAAACGGATGAGCCCCAAGAGGTTATCTCAGCATATCCATCTTGTCAAGATGCAAGTCTAAAGTTTTTTTTTTTTTCCTATTCCCAAGAGAGCGATTATTTTTTATATACATAGATATATATATATATATATATATATATATATATATATATATATATATGCAAGAGGATTTCGTATTTATTCTTATGATGGGATTAATTGCGATTATTCGTTTATTCGTTTATTAAGATTTTTTTTTTTTATTTTTATTTTTTTTTATTTTTATTTTTTTTTTTAGAACGCCAAGAAACGCTCGGGAATATAGTGACAACAAAGACTCTTGGGGAATGATGATGCGGTCTTTTTTCCCGCGGAGATGCTCAATTTGATGTAGCGCATGCATGCATGCATGCATGCATGCATGCATGCATGCATGCATGCATGCATGCAGCGGTGCAGTGCAGAGACAGGGGAGGCCAGGGGACGAATATATAATAAAATGATAGTTTCTGTGATTAACTGCATCCGGTGGATATGAATTAATTTTACTTAATCGATTCGAGTTTACCGATCCACCTTTTTCTTCTCTTATTTATTTTTATTTCCTTGTTGCAGAGTTTTGCATCTACTCTCATGGTGTGTAATGGTGGTTATTCTCTTGCAACCAGTTGAATCTCAATAGACACCGCCGCGCACCGCAATATAATACTATTACGAGCCATGTGAAATATAGCATTAAATATATATATATAGATATATTCCATGAAATGGACTTATCGTTTCTCAGCCAAGTGTCCAAAATAGCTTGACAGGATTCTCCACCGCGTCACATGTACGATAATTGTCATTATTTTAATAGAAAAACTCGTCAATAGCCGGACATTGACAGAGGTGAACGAAGAAAAGAAGAAAAAAAAAAAAGTTAAGGGGTGAAAAAGCGGCCCGAATGGAAACCGTGTGAGCCAACGAAAGATTATCATATATAATTGTTATCGGACGTTTTTCGGTTTGGCCATCAGGTTATCCAGCTTGATAGTTGTTTGCTTTTATTGCATAAGCATGTGCATGTAGCTATATACATACATATATAATAGGTATTTTGGAATGAAAAATAAGAGGGATTATTTTCTGTCTCGTGATGGAATGTAATCGAATTGTCTTAGCGATTAATGGCAACTGTGCGGGGGTGCAGCAGCAGCAGCAGCAGCACCAGCAGCGTGACGGTTCCGTTACAATTATTATTGCGGCTGAAAGGCTCGTCTGGCCGGAGAGAGACGAGCGTTGATCAAAGTTGAAATACATATATGCGTCTACACAATGAACAAGAGAAAGATATGGGTGAACCCGATGTGGATGCCCGCCGCGCGCATGTACATACAAGCGGCAGCAGCAGCAGCAGCAGCAGCAGCAGCAGCAGCGAAAGGTCACCCCATATTGCTTATTGTATACGCAGTTACAACAGTTGCTCAATCACTAATTTTCGGGGCTTTACATTATGTGCAGGCATTATTCCATATGAGCCAGAATCTTTGGAGCTAATATGTATGTACGATATACAACTAACGAGCATAGTACACCAACACGATATTCTTATACATTCTACATATACATATGTATCTATATACATATATATCTATGTATTGTATATCTATAATATATGTATATATTGGAGTGTGCACAACTATTTAATAAGCCCTCTCTCTGCTAGAGTCGTCGCTGTTATGTGTGAAATATTCCAACTGCGGCTCGTCGAGGTCCAAGAAGATACGCTCGAGGCATGCAGTCACTGTTATGTGGTAAATACAGCGTCTCCAACAGAGGAGGAGGAGACAAGCGAGAGAAAGCGACCTAATCGAAAATGTAATACCATGGTAATCTTGCAGAGCCAGGATTTCATTCTCCTTTTCTATCCTCCAATACTACAGCATATTGTATACATATCACATGGTAGGTTATATTCTCGCTGAAAATTCCTTTGCTTCAACCTTTGACATTTCTGGCTTTTGCCATCAGGCTTTTGCCATCACTAGGCTTTTGCCGGGCTGTGCCGGGCTGTGCCGGGCTGTGCCGGGCTGTGCCGGGCTGTGCCGGGCTGTGCCGGGCTGTGCCGGGCTGTGCCGGGCAATATACATATAAGCATTGAAAATGTGGGAGATTCTTCTCCGTGGTAGATACTCGAGGTAAAAAGCTTACTCGTTGAGATTCACGATCTATGATTAGTACACGGGAGGATATGTATTATTTTTTCTCTTGTTATCCACTTTTATTTATTAATTTTTTTCCTTTTTTCTTTCTTTTTCTCGTTATATCTTAATGATGCGTACAAGAGATGGAAGAAAATAATCAACACAGAGTTTATTGTGAGCAGACTCGGCGCGGGCTCGGCAAATGGATATATTTTTTTTACAATTGAGACATGCAGTGGCGCTTCAGTTGGAGATTGCAGTTGAATTTTTAACATTTTATCCCGAGTTGTTGAAACGAGCCTTTTAGCTAACGAGATAATAAGGAAGCAGCAGGAGAGCAGCTCATGATGAGTAACATATTTAGCTCTCATTTTGCTATTGCTCCTCATAGACTGTTGTTCTCATATATAGACGGGGGGGCGGTACTATAGACTCAATATACAATCTACCTTGTTTCTTTTATAGAAAAATATTTTAAATTATTATAAATTATTATGATGATGGTAAAAAAATATATACATTTTTTCAATAGAGGTATAAGGAGAATTAGAGAGGTGGCAGTGTCGTCTCCACCGAGGGGTCTTGTATTATATATTACCTGTATTATACCTATATATGCTTTGTAAATTCTTTGTAAATTCTTTCCAATTTCGCGCTCTGTACGCTTCTCTCTAATTTCCCTTGGCTGAATCTGCCCCCTCTCTGTGGAACCTCGTGAAAAAGAGACAGACAGAGCAAGAAAGAAGCCAAGCAAGGCTCGGAGGCGTTTTTTTTATATTTTTTTTATTTTTATTTTTATTTTTATTTTTATTTTTATTTTTATTTTTATTTTTATTTTTATTTTTATTTTTTTTCCCTCACGTTATCGCCCTAATTACCGTAGTCTCTGAGGCACGACGTAGCCTCAGAGCCGCGAGGTTTGACTCGTACGATCAAGACGCACAAACTAAACATATACATATATGATATGACAAGAGAAGAGTGAAGGAGAGGGAGAGAGAGAGAGACCCGGTTGATGTTGATGTTGGAACGGTTTTCTTTCATAAACACAGCAAATTGTACTTGGAAGCTCGAGTTGAGGGTCGAGTAGAGGGTCGGGTAGAGGGCCCTCTCTTGGTTAAGGCACGGACCGCGCGCCTCTTTTTATTAAGTTGGCTCGCGCTCTATTTAAATGCTCGGCCGCAAAATCCTAGTCCTCGCCTTTTCCTCTTATACGTATGTACTTGTATATATATATATATATATTTATCATTCAATCTACATATTATATATCTTGCCGTTGCTACCAGCAACGTGTGTACGAAAAAATATGATAGGAGCAGCAGCGGCAGCAGCAGCAGCAGCGAAAGGCCCAATAATGGGGTCACATGGGTCGTTAATTTTAGAATCTTGGGCAGTTTGGTATGTAGTACTAGCACCACCACCACCACCACCACCACCACCACCACCACCACCACCACCACCACCACCACCACCACCCTATATACACTATATCCATGTTTATTGTATATATCTGTGCATCAGGTTACTACGAGTATACTTTTACAAATAATTTTCATGATAATACGTCGCAATTTGGATTATAAAATAGTTGAAATAAGATATAAATTTATTCTCATAAAACTTGACGTGAAGTAAAAAATATGATTATCAAAATGTACCAATTTCTTGGAATTGATATAATTTGGGTGGATGAAAAGGCGCTACGATAGAGGAGAATTTTAATGCCTTGTGTATGCAGTGTGTGCATTTAACTGATGCGGGCTCAGCTGTAGCTGAGCAGGCAAACGTGGAATTGGAAACGTCAAAGGTGGGCTACTATATCCTCCTCTTTTCTTGGATATATTATTCCTTTGCGGGGCGGCTCTCAATGCCTCACATCCTGCCTGCCTGCCTGCCTCTTTATCTTGCACCAAACTCAACTGATGAGATGACGAGATATTGATAGAAATGGAGGGCTTCGGAGAATGCTATTCGGTCTTTCTGCTTTTATTAACATTTAACATATATTAATCCATAAAATAGGACAAAATACTATAACAATGGTACAACAACACATGTACCACACAGCTCCATATGGAGGAACGAGCTCGCCAGCAACCTATATACATATATATATATATATATATATATTTATATATTACTGCGACGTCTGGAAAATGAATGAGTTTTATTTATAGATATTTAATCCCCGTCCCGTTTGGTCGTTCGTTCACGCCTCCAAGTCCAACGAGAGCTCCTAATTTACTCGAAAATCTTTGTCACAAAATAATTAATATATTATGTACTCTATTAAATTTAATAATAACATTATACAATATATATGTACATTTTATATATGCTGTACGCTGTACGCTGTACGCTGTACGCTGTACGCTGTACGCTGTACGCTGTACGCTGTACGCTGTACGCGCTAGCCTACGTAAATGTATATCTTTAAGAGTATGCATATATGTATGTTTGATTAACAACAATACCGCCGCATACCTTCGATCATTATAATATTCAACAATTCAAAGCAATGAGTTTTATGTGGTCCAAGTGTGCTGCTGCTGCTGCTGCTGCGTGCCTTTTTCAATTCTCCCAACGTGAAAAACTACTCACCTCTGTGCTGTGTAAATTTGCTCATTGATGTAATAAATTATTGATCGCGCAGTAATAAGCTAATAATGAGAAAAGGATCCAACACTTGTAATAATCCGCCGGAAGGAATTAGCGCCGCCGCCGCCGCCGCCGCCGCCGCCGCCGCCGCCGCCGCCGCCGCCGCCGCCGTCATTCCCAACACGGAATTCACTTCCGCACTCAACACACACACACACACACTACGTATGCATCCATGCGCGCGCGCGCGCGCTGTAATTGTATTTATTACACATAAAAGATATGCACTTGCCGCCCGTCCGTCCGTCTGCACTTGTTAAATTTCGATCCAGTTTTATCACATGATTTACATATACGACTATTAAAAGAATGGCATTAACATCTTTTATATACCGTATTTAACTTGTCATCGTCATCGCATTTCGAACCTTTTTTCTTATTTATTCACTTTTTTAAATTTTGTTCTTTATCGTCTCACACTGCTGCAGCAGCAGCAGCAGCAGCAGCAGCAGCAGCACTTGGCGAATAATTAAAAACGGTTGATTTTTTTTTCAGTTAAATGTCAAGCGTTGACTGACTTTCGAACGTATCTACGCATCATGTGCTGCCTGCCGTTTGGGCTTGGCGGTAGAGACCGAGGACCGAATTGGTTGATGGCCCGTTGATAGACAAACTGCGTTCCGCGTCGTCGTTGTTGTTGTTGTTGTTGTTGTTGTTGTTGTTGTCAATTAATATCCACATATCCCAGATGAATCGGACCAACTCAAACGGTCAAGTGAAAAAAATAAAATAAAAGCGTTGATTGTACAAATAAGCCATCCGTGCGAGCGCCCTACTGGAACAAAAATAAGTCAATCAGCCGTATGGGCCCGTGTGTAGGCGCACTCTGCCCGCACTCTGCCCGCACTCTGCACGCACTCTGCACGCACTCTGCACGCACTCTGCCAAACCTTATTAGTAAATAAAATCTTAAAAATACTCTTGTAGAAAAAAACGTTTATTTTGCACAAAGTGTACTGCGCATGTATGCGCGCGCGCATGTATCGCCGAAGAATCGGCGAAGAATCGGCGAAGAATCGGCGGAGAATCGGCGAGAGAATATGAAAGATCCTTCTCAGCGAGGCTGCGCGCCTTTTTTATATTTATATCAGAGACACATAACATGTGTATTATACAAATATTATATGTATATGTATATATATATATATATATATATATATATATATTTTTTTATACACACACATAGAATAGCAGGCAGCTAGAGAACCACTCCCAAGTTTATAACTTGCGCCTATAAATTTCTCGCGAATCAATCGCGACATAACTCCGCCGACATTGCTTTACTTGTCATCAGGCTATATCTCGGCGAAAAAATTTCTTCCGCTTTCCGAAAACGTATCGTCTCCGTATATACATACTATATGCATATATATATGTGTGTGTGTGTATATTAGTAGTTGGCATTCATGTAATATTTAATTTTCGTTTGAGTATTAGACCATGTCGTTGAGCAAGAGACAACTTACGAGGAAGAAAAGAGTTAACAAGTACACAAAGTTAAGTCGGAAGTTTGAGGGAAGCGTCATAATAGCATGTTTTTTTTTCCTCATTTCGTGGCAGCATCAGTTGGTAAGGGGCTGGCTGCAGAGTTAACATATCGCTCTCGGTCTCTCTCTCTCTCTCTCTCTCTCTCTCTCTCTCTCTCTCTCTCTCTCTCGCACCCTATTTCTCTCTCGACGTCTCGAGAGAGAGAGAGAGAGAGAGAGAGCACGAGTCACGCCTAGCCAGTGGAAAAGGGGAAAGAGCTCGCGCAGAGCACAGACCTTTTATAAAACTCTGTAAATTCCTCCCCTGGAGTTCAATACAGAGACACACACACACACGTACACGTCCCAATATGTGTATTTTCATATTCATTCGTCCTTCTCTCTCACTCTCTCTCTCTCTCTCTTTCTCTCGCCCCCTAGAAGGGGAGAGAGAGAGAGAGAGAGAGAGAGAAATTTATGCTGTCCAAGTATGTTTGCAGCACTTGGTCCACCACTCGTATTTCAAGGAGAAAAAGACCAACAATTCCATCAACAATTCAATCTCGCCTTCTCAAACTCAATTTTTATTAAGAAAAATGGATTTTTTTTTTGTTGTTTTTTGTTAACAATAATATGATAATGATGACAATATTTACCCTTGATTAAATAAATATGTTGTAGCCGTAAAGACGCGAAAATTCAATCTCACACTTGCACCAATAATAATATTTCATTTGTTTTTCAACTATTATTATTATTATTATTCGAATGCCAACACAAGCCCGGATTATGATTAGGCCAAGAGTTGACAATTTACGCGATGAGCTATGCAAAAAGAAAGAAAAAGAAAAAGAGAAAAACGTGATATAATCAAATGAAAGATAAAAACAAAAAATTGGTAGTGGTGGATCCAGAATCCTTTTTTCTCTTAATTTTTATTTTTCTTTTTCTTTTTCTTTTTCTTTTTTTTCGTCTTATTGTTATTTTATAGTCACAATGTCTCGTCTATTTATGGGGGGTGAACATCAACATCAACATCAACATCAACATCAACATCAACATCAACATCAACATCAACATCAACATCAACATCGACATCGACATTGACATCGACATCGACATAACCACTGTTAAAGCGTTATAAATTTGTGTTGGCATGAGCGGTGGGTGATGTTGGCGGCGGCGGCGGCGGCGGCGGCGGCGGCGGCGGCGGCGGAGGAGGAGCAGCAACTCTTATTTCTCGGTACACTCGAAAATCGCGTCACTCCCATTCAAGAGTTGCCGCCAGACTGTGCCAGTATACTGGGCGATCGTGGATCGTGGAACGTGGATCGTGGATTGTGCGCGGTACGCGGTGCGCGCGGCATGACGGGCGACCGGGCGATGCACCAACCGCACAAGGGAGAAAATCCACGAACCCACGAACCGCTGCAGGACCAAGAGAATCATGATGAGGGGTGAAAACGTCGAGGCAAGGAAAGAGAGAGAGAGAGAGAGAGAGGGAAATTAAGCGCGGTGAAGGTGCGCGCAGCATTAAATTGTCCAATTTTCATCTATCGAGGCTTTTTATCAGGGGTAATGCGGGTTAAAGGCACTGATACCATCACAAGCAACTGATCCAGCGGAATTTTAAACCATCAACCCATTAAAATGAGACAAGAAAAAATTGGCCATCTCTTAAGGGAGCAAAGTTACAGCAATTATAGTGAAAAAACTTTTCTTCGTCGAGATGGAAAAAAAAACAAAAAAACAAAAAAACAAAAAAACAAATCGCGTTATCCCTATTGAGATTTGATACGAGTGTTTTGAAAACGTCTCGAGTAGAATTAGAGAATGGCGCTAGTTTCATTCAGATATGCCAATTATTTCTATTCCTTGTTGAGGCACTTTGAAAAACCGCGAAATCAGCGGCAAACGAGGGGTATCCATGGAAAAACATTGGCAAAATCGCTCGTCCAGCTTGAAAAATATCTTAAATATATATATATATATATATATATATATATATATATATATATATATATATATATTAATACGATTTATCTTATTCAACAATTTAGCATTAATTAGTATAATTAGGACTTGTAGCGGTCAGGCCATTGGTTTATTAGATTTGAGGAAAAGAAAATGAGTAGTTATGAGCTAACTTTTATCAATGGAAATATATTAACTTGTGATTAAAGTTTATCTTATCGTCTATTATCTCATCAATAACAACAGAGAACAAATTCCTCTCGATGGAATAAAATATCGCCAAATATCGCTGTAAAATTTACTCATTTATCAATTAGAATAGCCCTTAATTTATGAAATATAATTTTCAATATATTAGGCCATCTCTGATCCTGGTTAAGATTTTTTTTATCTTTTTATTTAATGAAAATTAAAATAATCATTACAAATTGAACAATGGGAAAATTTCTAAAAAATTTTTAAATTTCACCTTAAATTTCACCTTAAATTTCACCTTAAATTTCACCTTAAATTTCACCTTAAATTTCATTATTAATCAATTCAATTCATTAAAATTATTGAAATTAATTTATAACAACTGTTTAGCCGCGCGCGAGTGCGATTGTTGGCACAATTTTTATTATTATTCAAATTATATCTATCTGATTGAAAATTTGACTAATTTTCTTATTGATAAATCGTTTAAATCTAATTATATTTACGAATTTATATATTTAATTATTAAGTGTTTATTAAATGAGATTATATTATTTAATAAATATATAATTACAATTATAATATTATAAATATATATTATGATATTTAATAATAATTAATAATATATATGTATAATAATATAATAATAATAATAATAATAATAATAATAATGATAATGATAATGATAATAATAATAATATCATCGTCTTCGTTATCGCTGCAAACACAAAAACCCATAAATCCATAAACCCAAAAACCCAAAAACCCAAAAACCCAAAAACCCAAAAACCCAAAAACCCAAAAACCCAAAAAACGAATGAATGAACTCAATGAATGCTTTTATTTATTAAATTATAACATTTTTATTGATAAATAAAAATTTACAATTTCATATTATTATAAATAAATAATTAATTGATAAAATCGATTTAAAAATTAAACCTTAAATTATTAGTAATAAAATTGATTGAAAATAATTTTTGTTGATTATCGTTTTATTTATTATATTATTATTATCTTTTTTATTTATTATCTCATCAATGAAGACAGAATAAATTCCTTTGATTAGAATGAAATAGCGATAAATTTTTCAAATTTTTTACCAATTAATACTTGAATAGATTAAAGATAATAGAAAAAGAATGAGGTATTTTTCATATTAGTTAAAATTGTTCGAACCTTTAATATATTCATTGAATGAAAATAATAATTACAAATGAAATAAAAATTAAACCTTAAATTTGACATATCATTATTATTAATAAATTTATATATTTATTATATATTTTATTATATTAAAATAAGCCTCTTATATCCGCTACCGTAATTTATTCTATTAATCAAACAATTTATACATAATCATGAATATTCATTAATTTATGTGAAAATAAAATTCAAGTTTAATTAATTAACAAAATGTGCCAAATTAACGAAAAATTTGTTACTTAAATCTTTTCAATATCATTAAAATGATGATTTCGTTAGGTATAGTTAAATTGTTGTTTGATATTACGGGAAACTCGAATGCCCCAGCTCTTTACACTTTGTGTGTACGCGCTGTGTGTGCGTGCGATGTTGGCCAGTTTGTTTTCCGTGTGACTTGATGTAGTCAGTCAGCCTTTGTACGTGCACCTGTACGTTTATCCTATATTCACCCCATTAATTAACTTTTTCGCTTTTCTTATAGTTTTATTCGCCTCATATATATTGACATAATGAAATATTTTTAATTATTAATTTTTTCATTGAAATTTAACAAACCCAACTATTATTATAAAAATAATATATTATTAAATTAAATTTAATATTGTAAAATTTTTATTGTTTTAAAATATTTTCTCATTTATATTAATTATTTTTACATATACATATATCTAAGGGAAAATCTTAATTAAATATATCATCCTAAATGATTTAGTTCTCTATTCCAAGTTCCATTAAATAAAGAAGTATAATCGTCGTAATCGTCGTCTTCGTTGTCGCTGCAAAACCAAAAACCGATAAACCCATAAACCCAAAAATCCAAAAAACAAATGAATGAACTCAATGAATGCTTCTAGTATATATATATATATATATATAATAATAATAATAATAATAATAATAATAATAATAATAATATAATAATAATATCGTCGTCTTCGTTGTCGCTGTAAAACCAAAAACCGATAAACCCATAAACCGAAAAATCCAAAAAACAAATGAATGAACTCAATGAATGCTTCTAGTGTATATATATATATATATATATGTATGTATGATAATAATAATATAATAATAATATCGTCGTCTTCGTTGTCGCTGTAAAACCAAAAACCGATAAACCCATAAACCGAAAAATCCAAAAAACAAATGAATGAACTCAATGAATGCTTCTAGTGTATATATATATATATATATATGTATGTATGATAATAATAATATAATAATAATATCGTCGTCTCCGTTGTCGCTGCAAAACCAAAAATCGATTGACCCATAAACCCAAAAATCAAAAAAACGAATAAATGAACTCAATGAATGCTTCGAGTGTATATATATATATATATATGTATGTATAATAATAATATCGTCGTCTTCGTTGTCGCTGCAAAACCAAAAACCCGTAAACCCATAAACCGACGATATTATTATTATTATATTATTATATATATATATATTAGAAGCATTAATTGAGTTCGTTCATTTGTTTTTTGGATTTTTGGGTTTATGGGTTTATCGGTTTTTGGTTTTGCAGCGACAACGAAGACGACGATATTATTATTATATTATTATTATACATATATATATATATGTATATATATATATATATATATATATATATACACTAGAAGCATTCATTGAGTTCATTTATTCGTTTTTTGGATTTTTGGGTTTATGGGTTTATTTGCGGGACCATTTTTTTAATCTTCTTGCTTCTTGTTGGCTTAACTTTCGATTTTTTTTGTTTTTTCTTCTATATTTTCAGGGGTAGAATATGTCTCTCGGACTTGATTCTTCGTTGATAATATGTATAAGATTATTTTTCACGTACGCGCGTTAGATCGCGATCCTCCCGAACACGATGAGATTCGAACAATTTTAGTTATCGCAATATGCATATATCCCGTCATGAATTTGATGTGACGAAAGATAAATCATAAATAATAGATGTATGTAGGCTTTATTAATTATAGAAAAATTACAAATCTTGAGCTATAGTTTTTTGTTTTCATTTTTCCTGCTTTAAGCTTCATTGCCACGCGTATGTTACATTTATATTAAAATTGGCGAGTACTTTGCCCTCCTGGGCAGTTAGATGTTCAACAAACGAGGGAAAGCAGTGATGCGACGAGAAATTTTTTAGAAAATCTCCAAGGTACTGACTCAAGTTTAAATGATAAATTGAGTCTTGAAGTAGATCCGGATCTTGCTCTTTTTCATCATCCTCATCGGCGATACCTGATATAACCGAGAAATATATCGATTTAATTTCTACATATATATATATATAGTTGAATAATTAGAGGGCAGGAGGAGGATTATATACCAGCTAAAAATAAACCTTACGAAGTAAATCTGCCCCATCACCAGGATCAACTATCGAATCGTTTCCGCTGTCACCGCCGCCGCCGCCGCCGCCGCCACCTTCATCATCATCATCCTCATCGGCTCCGGAAGTCTGCGGTAGGTAAATATTGTTATAATTTGAATATAAATAAGGATAATAATAGTAATAATAATAATAATAATAATAATAATAATAATAGAAGGAACCTCGCTATCCTGACTGGCATCAACAGCCTCCATATCACACGACAGTTGATTGAGAATAAGTTTGAAAATTTTGACAAGTACAGGAATGCTCGTCCATTGATAAGGTTGCGTAAGGGCTTTGCTTCTTGTTCTCATACCAGTATTGTTTGCTATAAAAAGTGATTTTATAGCAAGGCCGCCGAGTGCCGCCGTGTGCCGCCGTAGTAAAAAAAAAAAAAAGGGCCAAAGAAAAAGAAGAAACAAAAATAATAATAAAAATAAAAAAACCAACCTGTAAATATTTCCTCACCCCTGACTGTTATTTCGTTTAATCTCGAATCATCGTTTGTCACTCCGTACTCCAAGATCTTTGATAATGCGACAGTCGTTACTTTTCTATCATAACATTTCTATCATAACGACGTATTGTTTCAACAGGACAGAAGCCAATTGACGAATGGACAATGAAACATTTGGATCAACAAGAAATTCTGTCAGATGAATACGAAAGTCATGGGTGACTTGTAATGCTTGTATAAGCTGTTTGGCAGCTTGACGAGTATCTCTGTGCGGTGACACAAAATAGCATCGAGTGTTTCGTAAAGGGCCTCCTTCAATGAGCCCTCAACATTGCTGCTCATCATCATCATCATCATCATCGTTAATCGCACATCTCTCTCTCTCTCTCTCTCTCTCTCTCTCTCTCTCTCTCTCTCTCGCAGTCCTGCGCAACAATGAAAAATTTATTTATTAATCCTTTACCGTTCTCCTTACTTGGTTCCCTTACTTGGTTAGATTTATTTAAAAGAATATTGAGTGAGAAAGCACAAGAATAAACATGACAAGGAATAATATAATATTATTATGTGGGATAATTAAATTTTTCAATGCAAGTATTTCAAGTAATTTTCAATGAATAAGTTTAATATTATAAAAGTTTACATCTAATAATGGTATAATAAAAAATGGGAATATTTTGTGTATGAAAAAGCAGCGATTGATGTTGTTGTTGTTGTTGTTGGTGGTATTATGTATTATTGGAATATTGCGGCGGTAATATAACCTAAAATATTGTCATCATGCTACATACATATATAATACATACTGAAATGGTTCGATTGTTGGCGGCGGCGGCGGCGGCGGCTGTTGGTATATATGTATAACCTCCAATGAGAATTGTAGTGTAGCGATACTCGCGATACTACCAGCCCGTTGTTGATGATATTAAAATTATACGATTAATATATACGAGTTAAATAATAAAAATTTCATTGCTTAAAAAGTCAATGAAATAAGGATGTAATCGGGGGGTCAAACCCAAAGATGACGCGGCGACGCGCCGCACCCACCTGTCTTGAGGTTGTTTAGAAGTAGGGTGGGGGAGATTTTCCTATGCTTATACATTGGGCGCTGTAGCTATTTTTTTTGGTGCCCATCCATCAATATATATTTTTTTTTGATTCTCGGTAATTATGATAAAAATTTGCATTAGACGTAGCCTTTATCAAAGTTACAATGATATATTATTTTCGTTAATTTTTAAATGGTTAGACATTTGAATAATTAATGATTTTTAAATGACGAATAACCGCGGCAAGGTTGGGGCCCTTTTGTCGCCCGTAAACAGTAACGTAGGCTCAACGTCAAGCCTGTTGCCCGCTGATTTATTGTAGCAACGAAAATAGTCTTCTATCTTCGTTGATTGCACTTCGAGAAGTGCCTCAACACATAATTACGATATTATTATTATATTATTATTATACATATATATATATATATATATATATATATATATATATATATGTATAATAATAATAATAATAATAATATAATAATAATATCGTCGTCTTCGTTGTCGCTGCAAAACCAAAAACCGATAAACCCATAAACCGACGATATTATTATTATTATACATACATATATATATATATATATATATATATACTAGAAGCATTAATTGAGTTGATTCATTTTTTTTTTAGATTTTTGGGTTTATGGGTTTATCGGTTTTTGGTTTTGCAGCGACAATGAAGACGACGATATTATCATTATATTATTATTATACATATATATGTATAATAATTTATAATTGAATTTTATAATTCAATGAATAAAAGCATTGATTTGTTTTTTGGGTTTTTGGGTTTATATATATATATATATATATGTATAATTAATAATATGATAATAATATGGTCGTCTTCGTTGTCGCTGGAAAAGTAAAAACCCGTAAACCGAAAAACCCAAAAACCCGAAAAACAAATGAATGCTTTTATTGATTGAATTATAAAATTTGTTATTGATAAATAAAAATAAAGAAATTTTGATATTATTAAAAATAAATAATTAATTGATAAAATGGATTTAAAAACGGAAAATGTTAAATTATTAGTAATAAAAATGATTGAAAATATATTTTGTTAATTGTCTTAAATTTATTATATAATTATTATCTTTTTTATTTATTATCTCATGAATAAAGAGAGAAGAAATTGCTTTGATTAGATTGAAATAGGGATAAATGATTGAAATGATTTTTTACCACTTAAATAGAAAGAAAGATGATGGAAAAATAATTGAGGTATTTTGTTTAATATTAGTTAAAAGCTTGTTTCAAGCTTTAATATATTGATTGAATGAAAAGTAATAATTACAAGTGAAATAAAAATTGAAGCTTAAAGCTCTGAAATATTTTAATTATTAATAAATGAAATTAAATGAATTGAAATAATAAAAATGAATTGATAAGAATTGTTTAACGGGGGGGGTGAGCTGTTACTGGGACAATTTGTTGGATTATTATTAATAAAGAAATTAGCGTTATTGATAAATTGTATATATATATATAAAAGAAAAATAAAATAATAAAAAAGATTTTTTGACAAAAATGGTATGGTATATAATTAAAGTAAATGAATGGAAATTTTGTTGGAACGTTTATAATATGAATTGAAATGAATTTTAGATAAATATAAATAATTTGTTTGATGTATCTCTGAAGGAAATTGCTAATGAATAATATCATGCTAAATTGTAACTAAGGGTGTCGTCTGTGCAGGGTGGAGTTTAATTTATAAGCGAGTTAAAAAAAAAACACAAAATGAATAGAATAATAAGAAATTGGTTTGAAAGGGAAAATGACGAAGCAGTTATTGAATAAGTTGATGTAATAAAATAAATATATGATTAGAATGTAAATTATTATGGGGCGAGGGGTAACCGAGGTTTAACCCGAGCGAAAAGGAAGCGAAAATTTCGGATACGCGCGGAATTGAATGTAATAAAATAAATATATGATTATAATGTAAATTATTAGGGCGAGGGGTAACCGAGGTTTAACTCCGAGCGAAAACGAAGCGAAAATTTCGGATACGCGCGGAATTGAATGTAATAAAATAAATATATGATTATAATGTAAACAATTAGTGCCAAAGGTAGCCGAGGTTTAACCCGAGCGAAAGCCAAGCGAAAATTTCGGATACGCGCGGAATTGATACCAAAACCCAAGGACAAACTTTAAAACGTCAGTAAGACGTTCGGGAATAGTGTCAAACGTCTTGAAAAACGTAGAAAATTAGAAACCGGGAGCAAGTGACCCACGTTTTGACCCACGATCCCAAAAATTGGGATAAAAGGTGGGTTAAAAGTTGGGTTAAAAGTTGGGTTAAAACTTGGGTTGGGTTATGGGTTGGGTTATGGGTTGCGCGCGGGAGGGGAGGGAGCACCCCTCTTGGGTTTGGGTTGGGTTATGGGTTAAGCGCGGGAGGGGGGAGAGCGCCCTTCTTGGGTTAAAACGTGGGTTGGGTTATGGGTTGGGTTGTGGGTTGGGTTGTGGGTTAAAAGGGGGACGGGGGGGGAGCGCCTCTCTTGGGTTAGAACGTGGGTTGGGTTGTGGGTTGAAACTACAAGGGGGGACCCTTTGGTGAAAACGTGGGTTGAAACTACAAGGGGGGACCCTTTGGTGAAAACGTGGGTTGAAACTACAAGGGGGGACCCTTTGGTGAAAACGTGGGTTGAAACTACAAGGGGGGACCCTTTGGTTACAGCGTGGGTTGAAACTACAAGGGGGGACCCTTTGGTTACAGCGTGGGTTGGGTTGTGGGTTACAGTGGATTCAAGTGGTAATGGGCCCCGTGGGTTCAGTGGGTTAAAACGTGGGTTGGGTTGTGGGTTAAAACGTGGGTTGGGTTATGGGTTACAGTGGGTTCAAGTGGTTTTGGGCCCCATGGGTTCAGTGGGCCCCGTGGGTTCAGTGGGCCACGTGGGTGCCGTGGGTTAAAACGTGGGTTGGGTTGTGGGTCCCGTGGGTCAAAACGTGGGTTCCGTGGGTCAGAACGTGGGTTCCATGGGTCCCGTGGGTCAGAACGTGGGTCAGAACGTGGGTCCGTGGGTTAAAACGTGAGTTCGTGGGTTAAAACGTGGGTTCGTGGGTTAAAACGTGGGTTAAAACGTGGGTTTGGGTCAAAACGTGGGTTAAAACGTGGGTTAAAACGTGGGTTTGGGTGAAAACGTGGGTTAGTAAGGCCCAAAAATTTCCCCTGCGGGGGGCCGTGGGTTTGGGTTGGGTTTGGGTTTGGGTTTGGGTTTGGGTTTGGGTTTGGGTTTGGGTTTGGGTTTGGGTTTGGGTTTGGGTTTGGGTTTGGGTTTGGGTTTGGGTTTGGGTTTGGGTTTGGGTTTGGGTTTGGGTTTGGGTTTGGGTTTGGGTTTGGGTTTGGGTTTGGGTTTGGGTTTGGGTTTGGGTTTGGGTTTGGGTTTGGGTTTGGGTTGGGTTTGGGTTTGGGTTTGGGTTTGGGTTTGGGTTTGGGTTTGGGTTTGGGTTTGGGTTTGGGTTTGGGTTTGGGTTTGGGTTTGGGTTTGGGTTTGGGTTTGGGTTTGGGTTTGGGTTTGGGTTTGGGTTTGGGTTTGGGTTTGGGTTTGGGTTTGGGTTTGGGTTTGGGTTTGGGTTTGGGTTTGGGTTTGGGTTTGGGTTTGGGTTTGGGTTTGGGTTTGGGTTTGGGTTTGGGTTTGGGTTTGGGTTTGGGTTTGGGTTTGGGTTTGGGTTTGGGTTTGGGTTTGGGTTTGGGTTTGGGTTTGGGTTTGGGTTTGGGTTTGGGTTTGGGTTTGGGTTTGGGTTTGGGTTTGGGTTTGGGTTTGGGTTTGGGTTTGGGTTTGGGTTTGGGTTTGGGTTTGGGTTTGGGTTTGGGTTTGGGTTTGGGTTTGGGTTTGGGTTTGGGTTTGGGTTTGGGTTTGGGTTTGGGTTTGGGTTTGGGTTTGGGTTGGGTTTGGGTT